>KN492386.1:1631-30653 GCA_000787155.1 Scartelaos histophorus
TATGGTGAGGTGTGGATTGGGCATCGGGGGGTGAAGAGACGGGGGTGGCAGCACGATTAAAGTACAGTATGAGTAGATTTAAGCTTGTCCTGCTGCTTTGTTTTGGTGAGACCTGTGGTGGCCTTCATTCTTTTCTACACTTCTCTGGTATTATTCTGTCAGAGTTTTACCTCCAATGTCCTTCCATAAGCCTCCTGGCCCTGCCTGAGCTGGACCTTCAGCTGTCATTGTATCCTCTTCACCTTGTCCTTGTAATCAGAGTTAAAAGCCCACTTCTTCTTATTGAGCAGATCTTTCAGCTGGCTGGTGATCCAGCTTGTTGTTGGAGTGACTGTGGACAGTGCATGTGGGGCCAGCTGTATCTTCACAGAAGTTAATGTAATCCATTATACAGTCCCTTTGGCATGTTTACATACAGCTGGAGTTGGTAAACTTCAGTTCAAACCTCAAAAATTCAGAACTTGTCTAAAAGAAGAACCCTGTGGACATGTTTTCATATTATGCATGCACACACTCTAAGATTATATCCAAGTTTTTTTAAATACTGGATTTTAATTAGTATATTGATTGAAAAACAGCTTGGGCAGCCCGCCCCTCAGTTCCAAAGGTCTTTAAACGTACTGTTTAAAATAACTTATCAGGACTCATCCTCAGTCCTCTTTGGGAGTCTCTGAAATCATTATGGTAAGCTTTATAATTTATTTAGGCATTATCATTACTATTTCAATTTTTTGCTGTTTGTTTATAATATAATGCGATGTGCGTTTTTCTGTTCCTAAGTAAATTCCCTTGTGGGTCAATAAAGTCTGTCTAAGTTTAATGTCCTTTCAGGCAGTCACCAGCCAGGTTATAATACCAGGCTTATTTGTCTCAAATATATGTCCTGTTTTATCTGTATAATATTCTGTATATAATAGTATAATAGTTTAATAGTTGTTTTATTTAACCTTTACTTTTTTTTTAAGAAAAACATAACTGTAATTCTGCTGCTTTGTGCTGTGGCGTCACTGTCAAATGGATATTGTTTTTTCAAAGTATTAAAACCAGGTGAGGACAACACTGGATTTGACTATTCATGTTACAAATGTTGTTTGTACTAATACTGTTGTGGTTCTAACAACAATACCTCCAGATGCAACTCACTGTCTGGATGAGCTTGATGATTCATGGCATCCTGTTGGCTCTACATGGACAGATGGTGAATGTAGGACATGCACTTGTGAATCCTGTTGCTTTAAGTAAGTATTGGCTGAAAACTTAACCAACACCAGTCATGATTATCTCTGTCTTAATGTGCTTCTCCTCTACAGTATTGGCATTCCCAGGAATTTCTCCTCGGACTGTGTGTCAGTGTTCAACAAAACGTCTTGTGAATATATTGTGCACAAAATAGATGACCCAAAAACACACTGTGAAGTCCATTATTTTGTGGGAAAGTAATAAAGTATTTACATCCCCCAATTGTAGCAACTGTAAAGAACAGACCAAATAAAGCATGTTTATTGTTGTCTTGTTTGGATGAAGAGCCTGATTCAGTACAAATCTTACCCCCAACATCAACATCAGCACAGTCATTATAAGCCTATGTGCCATGGGCATCTTCTGTTTGCTTCAGTTTATGAGCTATTAGGCCATATCTGCATAACATCCTTAGACTATATTGGAATTTCAGACATGACAGAAATGTTTATTTATTATTATTATTATTATTATTTTTTTTTTTTTCCTTGAATATGTTTACAGAAATAACTTGAACTTACTCACAAAAAGACAAACATATTGCAAAACAGATATAATTTCTGGTAAAGTATTTTTTAGGTTGACTCTATCTGGCTTAGTCCAGTAAACACTGACTAAACCTGAATCATCCCAGTTTAGACCTTGAGTTATGTTTTCTTTTTTATATATCCTTTCTTATCAGCAATTTAATGTTAAAGTCCACGACCAGTAATGACCACTAGATGGCGAGTCAAATTCACGTGCAGGGCAGTTTTTTTGTTTTTTGGGTTTTTTTTTTTTTTCCTATGAAGAGCGAGCGAGAGACGGGAATGAGTTTAGGAGCCTATGGACCTGTCCTGAATGAACACTTCTCTTATGCACTAAGCGATTTGGATGAAACTAAAATAAGGGAGAGGTCACAGAATCAATCTCATTGATGTTGAGAATGTTTTCCAGCTCCGTCTAACTTTAATATCAGAATCATGTATTTGTGCTGGAGTAGATGGTGCTTCTCTGTGTGGATGTTTGCTGCTGCAGTGGCTGCGCTCAGCGCTGCTTCTTCAGGACCTGAGCCGGACCAGGGCGCAGAGCACACGGGATCATCCTCATGCTTTGGTGGCTTTGATCTGTACTTTGTTCTCGACAAGTGAGTTTACTAACACAAAATTAGGATGCTCATAATTATGCTCGTAATTATGCAAATTAACGAACGAAACGAACGAACGAAATAACAGGAAAAAGTTTTATTTTGCACCTTCATGTGGGAGATGTTGGTGCAAGTGATGTTATTTGTCAACTTCAGACTTTGGGCATCTTTTGTTTCATTCTGTTGCATCATGAGTATATGTCAAAACATCATGAAAAGAGTAATTTTCTTGCGCGTGTTTTGATGTAAACCTGCAACTTAAACAGAAATTGACAAAGGTTTGAAGTTTAAAGACCTGCTTATGAAATTGTTTGGGGTCAGTGCATTATTATTCTTGACCCAGAACCTGGTCCAACTGGGTCAACAAAAAATTATGGCCCAACCCAGTGATGTTATCTCCGAGGAGAAGGAGGAGGATCATTTTTTTACTGTATTTTCCCATTGGATGGCGGTGAATTTTCCACCCCATAGCAACACATTAATGCCAACATCAGGTAGGGTTCTGTAGAAAACAAATCCTTACAATCAAATACGTTTTAATGTTGCATCTTATTTTATTTGCATGTATTACCTATTTAATGAGAGATGAATTGTGTCTGATGCCTTCTCTCATTTGGGGCCTAACTGTTTGCCCCAAGTTCCAGATGTTCTCATCATGTCTTTGCCTCTTGGCCTGATGTCCTGCGTTGGGACTTGTGTCATAGGAACGATGGAAAAATTGGTGTTTGGGGAAAAGTCTAAGGCTTATAAAACAAAGTGAAAAGCAGCACATGGAAGGAGGCGTCAGCAGAGTCCTGGACATATTCAAAAGCTGCAAATCCACAGAGAAGTGCGTCAACACAGGGTTACATGATCAGTCAGACACTTTACACCATTCAAAGTAGTAATGACATTTTATATTGTTCTTCATGGCAGTAAAACTTAAAGTAAAATACAACTGGAAAGAACACACAGAGGTCAGATTGGCGCTACCGGGGCCCCACCCTGGAGCCAGACCTGGGGTGGGGCCTTGCCAGCGAGCACAGCCCGAAGGAGCGATGTGGGGCCGTCCTCCTGTGGGCCCACCACCCGCGGGATCTATAAGAGAGATCTAGGGTATTCATATGGGGCCGGTGCAAAGAGATCTGGGCGGCGGTCGAAGGGGCCTCGACGACTGGATCTCCGAACATGGAGACTATAGCATAGGGGACATGGAATGAAAGGGCCTCCCTGATCTGAACCCGAGTGGTGCTAGTCACAGTTTGTCTATAACGAACACCATGTTCAAGCTCAAGGGTGTCCATAAGTGCACGTGGCACCAGGACACCCTAGGCCGGAGGTCATAGGTCAATGATCGACTTGGTTGTCGTGTCATTTGACCTTTGGCTGCGTGTCTTGGACAGTCGGGTGGAGAGAGGGGCTGAGCTGTCACCTGATCACCACCTGATGGTGAGTTGGATTTGCTGGCAGGGGACCTGGTAGGCCCAAGCGTGTAGTGAAGGTCTGTTGGGAACGTCTGGCGGAGCCCTCTATCAGAGGGACCTTCAACTCGCGCCTCCGGGAGAAGCTCAGTCACGCGGGAGGAGCTCAGAGTAGAGCCGCTGCTCCTTCACATTGAGAGGAGTCAGCTGAGGTGGCTCGGGCATCTGGTCCGGATGCCTCCTGGGCGCCTCCCTCGGGAGGTGTTCCGGGCATGTCCCACCGGGAGGAGGCCCCGGGGAAGACCCAGGACACGCTGGAGGGACTATGTCTCCCGACTGGCCTGAGAACCCCTTGGGGTCCCCCCAGAGGAGCTGGAGGAAGTGACCGGGGTGAAGGAAGTCTAGGAGTCCCTGCTTAGACTGCTGCCCCCACGACCCGGCCCCGGATAAGCGGAAGAAGATGGACGGGCAAAGTTGAGACAGTGGAGCAATATCTATGTGTCCCTTTTAGGGGAGCAGGTCTGAACTGTGTATGTTTTCAATGATTATTAGTGTGAGGAACTGGAGGAGTGGCTAGTGGCGAGATCAGTTAAATCAGGATTTTTTTTGTAGCACATTGACCAATTTGTCATCACAGATTATATAATTTAAGAGTTGTATTCTAAGGAGTTATATTGGAAGAACAATACTCGCTGATTTCCGTCATTGGCTACTGATAATGTTCTTTTTGGCAAAAGGTGCATTTTGATTGATTGATTGCTTCCTTTATTGCTGTTTAATGAAAAAAAAAAAAACAGTTACCTCTCCTTTTGATGTACAAAGACAAAAACAAGACAATACAGTGTGGATACTGATGAAAACACCTTCATGTAGGATTGAGACTGGCACAAGAAGTTTTGGTTTTAATGGAATCTTGTTCACTAAATCATGATTTATTTTTGCACGTGTTAGATCTGGGAGTGTGCAGAATCACTGGACGGAAATATACTACTTTGTTGAACACCTTGCCTATAAATTCATCAGGTACCAGAGATTTTCTTTTGTAAATATACGTCTATATAATATACGTCTCATAAGCATGTGTTTCTTTTCCAGCCCACAGTTGCGAATGTCATTTATTGTCTTCTGCAGAGAGGGGAGGATTTTAATGAGCCTGACTGAAGACAGGTGACTGAATATCATTTTCCCTCCAAAAGACCTCTTAATCTTTATGAAGACTGGAAACTTAAATCCCAGTTTAGCTGCTTTGTTTTTACCCCTTAAATGTCCTATCAAACCCATATATCCATCTGTTACACATTGCTAGTGTTTTCTGGCCCATGTGGGAACTGTTATTTCGTGTTTAGTCATTTACACAGCCACAATTGGATTACACGTGTTTGCCCGTAGGGAGCGCATTCGTAAAGGGCTGGAGGAGCTGCAGGGGGTGCTTCCAGGAGGAGACACGTTCATGCATGAAGGGATTCTCAGGGTGAGGACACATCTTTCCACACAGCACATCTCTGCTCCTAATGTCATAACAGTAAACAATCGATGATGCACAGCCTATTTGCAATTACGTAAAAGAGAAACCATTTAGTCATATTTTACAGTTTGAATGATTTTGTTACAGGCTAGTGAGCAGATATACTATGGAAACACTGAAGGTAAGCTTTCCCCAATTTTCAATCAATTAATTACACATTTTATGAAGATGAATACAACTATATCCTTTGTCTTTATTTGATTGCCCTATATATATGTATGTTATCTAGGTTATCGCACTGCTAGTGTCATCATTGCTCTGACAGATGGAGAGCTGCACGAGGATCTGTTTTACTATGCCGAGAGGGAGGTAAGACTCAAAGAGGTTACACACATTATATCCAGGTGAAATAGACATGCCCTGCACACACTGCCCTGCACATCAAACACAACCACCTGTGTGTCAGTTCAGTGCTGACAGACAGATAAGTGTAGAGAAAAGTGTTAATTTTGATTTCTGTCAGGGAGCATTGAAAGGGGCGGACTCTAAGTTTTTAAAAAGTATACTCACATTTGTTGATTTGTTCAATTGTTTAATCCACTAGAAACTGTAAATCTGTGCACCCTTTCCATCTGCTCATCTAAAGCTCACATGAACACGCTAGCTCAATTGATTAAATGAGTTCAATGCCACGGCAAGGCAAGTTTATTGAGAGCACAGTTCATAAGTTTCAAAGTTTGTTTTTTTTTTACAGAAGAGAGAAACCTTAATATCACAATACAAACCAATGCATAGACAAAAACATTAATCCCCACCATAACATGAACTTTGAAAGAGAAGAGTACAGATCATAGTAATAGTACAGTTTTGAGCTCAGATTTCAACATCACTTCCATCCATTATTTCACCTGAAAATATGTTTGCTAATGTTGTGTTTTTGGTGGTGACGTGCACATGTAATTGTGATATACACATGTCATTGTATTAAGGTGATAATAAGCCTGTGTTTGCTGCACACTTGACAGGCCAATCGCTCCCGAAGCCTGGGCGCCTCTGTTTACTGTGTGGGGGTGAAGGACTTTGATGAAACGCAGGTGTGTTTCCATTCTCAGCTTTAGCATTTCTATAGGAAATATTAAAGGTGCACTGTGTAACTTCTCAGGTATAGGGTCCAAAACTGAATTGTCTCCATGAAGATATTATTGTTTTTTTTAGATCAGGCGTCTCCAACCTTTTTCAACAAAACCAAAATTCCAGAGAGCTACTAATGTTAGCAGTCGCAGGAAATAAAGTTTACATAAGAGCCATGGCAAGACTTAGATGGGGACAGTTAGATAAACTATAAATAAATAAATGACAGATTTTGATGATAGACAGTAATAATAGGCATTTAATTCATCAAATTTAAGTTATTCAGGACAATATGTAATTCAGAAATCCCTTGGCGAGCTTCTTGTAGGGGGGTGGGGAACTACTGGCCTGAGCTATAGGTTGGAGACCCCTGGTCTAGAATATCTCGGTATGGCATTAAATGCATCCATCTTGCATTTTCTTGATAACATTTTTTTATTGACCCTATAACGTGCATTCTTACCATGAGTGGACTCGCCTCTCTACAGATCTGACTTGTAACATGGCCCAGTGGTGTCTTCTGCTGTCTCCGTAGAGATTAAAGGTGTAATGCCATACTGTGATGGACCCTCCACCAGAAAAGTGCACCTTTAAAGTATACTGTACCTGAAATACAATGATTGAGGATTAATAAGTCGTCCAGTCAAAAGTTCTATAAGTTCAATGACCACTGACTGTATTTGAACCCTTCACAGCTGGCAAAGATTGCAGACAGTAAAGACCATGTCTTCCCTGTGAACGACGGCTTTGCAGCTTTACAAGGAGTCATTGATTCAGTAAGATCAAAATCACTCTCATATTAATTATAAAGGTATTGTTAGAGTTATTGTCACTTTTTTTAATCGTAGAGCCTAACTCATTCAATAAAAATAATGCTCCAAATTCACATAGTTGTAGTATCATAACTTAAGACTTGTCCCCTTAACTGTGCTCCAATCTGTGTGTAACAGAAAATTGTTTAAAATTGCAGCATAAATTTTCATCCCCCTTTCAGAAACATAAGCTGTCATATAAGGGCTGTGCTGGGCCATGCCTCTTGCCTCTTGTCAAACAGCACTTCAATGTGAATTTCCAATTAGTGAGTTTGTCATCTGGCTGTAGAGGTGACTTAGGTTCTGAGGGGCAGAGGTCAGAGGCATCTGGAGCACATTAGGAGCAGGTTTTCCATCCTCACGTGAAGCTGGCAGAAGCTGTACAAGGCCTGAGCCTGGAGAGCAGCTGGAGGACTACATCTGAAAAACACCAGATAATGTATTGTAACAATATTTTTAATACATTTCTTTTGATTTCCTCAGATCTTGAAAAAGTCCTGCATTGAGATCTTGGCAGCAGAGCCATCCAGTATCTGCGCAGGAGGTGAGGCCTGTTCACTAACAAACACAGACAGACCGACTCCTCGGTTTCATTTGTTTGTATTATGATCAGTGAAGTAGCCAGGCAAAGATTTAGCTTTTAGTTACTGATGCACACCAGTTTTATTCTTGTTGTTTGATGATGGCATGAGATGGCCATTATACTCATAATATACTTATGGAATATTATTGTAATAGAATAATAAATGTAGCTAGAGTGCCCATTTAAATTTTGATATTTTATACCCATTAAAGAATCAAAATGAGAGCTGCTTGTTATACATTGTGATGATAGTAATGAATGGTGTCTGTGATCTCTGTCAGAGTCTTCTCAGGTGGTGGTGCGGGGAAATGGTTTTCTACAGGCTCATAATGTGGACAAGGTCCTGTGCAGCTTCCGCATCAATGAAACTGTGACAAAGAGTGAGTCACAATAGCCCATCTTGCCCAAACACACTGATGTTGCTGTTAATACAGAGTTAACCTGCATTAAAACACTATGGTGCACTCACAGTGTACACTAATATTAAATGCAAACATTACACCTGATCTCCAAAAAGCCTCTTTGATCAGCCATAATGTGTCTCACACACTCTATAAAGAAGTTTGTTTCCAAGTTTATAGTTCAAAATAATTTGGAAAAACTGTAGAAAAGCACCACATGTGAGGAAGGAAGTCATGTGGTCTTACTGTAAAACTTGTTAAAGCTTTTCCTACTGTGTACAGAGCACATGCTACTTAATTACATGAAGTCAGCTGTTCTAACCATTTTATAATGCGTGTAGCCTTATATCAGTGCATGAATGTATAGAGAACAGCCTAACCTTTTGAAGTTTATAAATATATATGGTCCTGAGATAATAAAAATCAGGATGGGTTAGTTTAGTGAATCCATACAGACATATCTTCTTTGTCACATGTCAAGCTGTTCCTGTTGACATGGAAACAATTTGAGTAAAACTCTCTCCTCATATTAATTCATGTACATCCAAACATTTCTGGAACTTATTTTCATTACATTGAGATGGATGAAAATAATTAGGCCAGTTTGCTCAAAGAGACACTGTCCATGTAAATAATGGCCTAACAACAACCACATTCAAGATGATCCTATGCTTCCTTTATATCCGTACCCAATGCATACTTTGCAAATGCTGGTAATATCCACAAGGAAAACACTAATGCATAACTGCATACATGTGCTGGGCAGATGAAGAGATACTTGAGATGAAATGTCAAGGAAAACAGCGCTTACACCAGAGTGTAAACGACACAACAGACACACCAGAAATCTCCCTCTCCATCTATCCACTTCTCCCAAACATGACATGTTTTCATAATCAACCATTTTACATTAGGTTCCTGTCACTTATATGCACCTCACAATAAAATATGACCTCTCCCTGCGCTCATGGAGTAAACAGTGTAATAAACCATCTCCACATGAGCTTGGAAAACGTGCCAGGGTTTTTGTACTTTGGAGATTTACATGGAATGCAATCACTGTCAAGCCACGAAGCCTCTTTGCTAGACTTTTTTCACTAAAGGGTCAAACTTTTTCAGGCCTTGTCCAATTTCTAGGCCAAATCTGAATTTGAGAGGTATTTCTTAGCTGGGGCTAGCAGTAACCCTTGCAGTTCTTCTGTTGAGATGTCTCACTTGCTGGGTATGCTCTGCTGCTGCCAAAACAAATCGTCCGCTTGGAGTGATGAAAGCTTATACAAAAGCAGCTGGACACAAAGAGCCCACATTTCTGCAGTTTCTGAAGAAACTGTATGGCTTTTGACCAATACTGTATACAATAAACACAAAATTACATGCAAATGATTAAATATGAATTAAATAGTGCACTATACTGAATAGTTATTCTTCTGTATGTAGCAGTAAAGCCTCTTGTGGTGGAAGATACGTATCTGCTCTGTCCTGCACCAGTACTGCAGGATGAAGGAATGTAAGAAAATCATTTGGACATTTGAAGTAACTGAAGTATTACTTTGTTAAATATCTCTGTGCTCTTGATCCAGGGTTGCAAATCTCTATGTCAGCCTGAACGAGGGGCTCAGTTTTATCTTAAGTCCAGTTACCATCACTACTGTGGGCTGTGTAAGTGCCAATATACTGCATTTTCTCTTATTCAGGCTACAAAGTCTATTCTTGATTTGGTATTTAATATGCATGGGTTTCAGAATAATGAAAAATGTAAAGTTTAGGTAAGAAAATGTCCTAAAATGTTGCAAATAAAGGTAAATCCTTGGATAGATTTTTGTCCTATTTTGGTTCTGCACTAGTTATTTGGAACTTGGTCTAGATCCAGTTTGGTTCCAGATTAAGCCCTAAGCACAATAAGTCTATCCCTGTTTATAGAAGGACTAAATCTATGGCTTAGTAAGACCATTTTGAGCAAGATAATAACAATAGTACTTTTAGTTTGGATGTTTAGAGACACCTGGATTATATCAATTACAATGCACTCATAATACTAGAAGAGTAATAAATAAACCATGCACATAAAAGTTGCAGTGATAAATGAGAACAAAAACATTATATTCAAAGTATAAAAAGTCAATTTGTCTTTCCGTTTCAGTCTGATGGGACCATCCTGGCCATCGCACTCCTCATTTTGATGATACTGCTGATCCTGGCCCTGCTCTGGTGGTTCTGGCCCCTGTGCTGCACTGTGGTGAGTCCACCAAAATGGTATCTTTAAAACATTTTCAAATTGTGGTCATTATTGCACCAGGAACAGTTTATCCAGGTTAACCTTTTTGGGCCCTAGGGTCTTCTTACTGACCTAAATAACACGGGCAATAGTAAAGGTGAAGGTTAATAAGGGCAAAGTAAATAGTGTCTCACGTCAGTCCACACCTCCAGATGTGCGTGTGTGTTTTAGTCATTATGCTGCTGTTTAAATATTTTGTCTTTCCAAATGTTCACAGCTGGTGATCTTTGAAGCCCCTTCAGCTATCCTCCTTTATTAGTTGAAAGTTCAGGCTGTGCAATTCATAGACTTTTTATTGTGACCATAATTATTGCCCCAATTAATCAAAAACTAAACACAGGCTTTTAAACCTTAGATCACTCATTATTGCCAACAGTTATAATCAGTGCAGTATATTTTCCATCTACAGGTAAACTTTTGACAGTTTTGTTTAAAAAAAAAAAAAGAAAAAAGATTTTTTAATTCTAACCAAATTGTTGAATAATCAAGCAGCCTGAACTATTGATATTGAAGTTGTTCAAGAACAATGATAGGTGTAAACTTGTGTATGCAGGAGGTCATATTCATAGTGTGGTCTGTCCAGCAGCCTTACAGGAGTGCTGGGAGGTCAGAATGTGCATTTGAAAGTCGGTCTAACAGTGCTGCAGACTTTCCACTGCTGCAGACTGCCACTGACAGGTGCCAAAGAAATATGTCAGCTTTAACAACAGAGCCGTACGCTCCATTTTTCTGTTCTTGTTCATTTTGATTTCTGTATGTCTAGGAAAGGCCTGTTGACTGGGTTGCTATGGAGAATCATTTTGTTTTCCACACAGAAATGTTTTCAATAACTGGAATGGTATTTCAGTAAAATGGGTCAAAAGGGCCGTTTGATTATTTAGGTCATTACTGAAAGTAGGAATATTTGAAACAATGATTTTATATACAGTACTGGAGGATTAAACTTTGACGGTTTTGAGGTGCAAAGTGAGTGCCCATATTATTCAGAGCGAGATATTATAAATATTTGTGTAATTTTGTAATTTATTAGAGCAAGACTTCATAATCATGTTTATTGTGATTTATTGCACAGCTCTAATATGATTAACTATACACTAGTTAACGCAGATGTTTTGTGTTTTATTAGAGAAAATATTTGTCAGTTGCTTGAGAGCAGATGTAACATTGCAGCTGTTGTTATAAACTGATGACTTATGAGAATAGCTTCAATTTGTGTTTTATGTAACAGATTTTTTATGATTAGCTCTGCAGCCAAAATACCTGTTGAGCACATTTCTGAAGGTGCATTGTGTAACTTTTCTGAAGGAGGGTCTGTCAAATGCTTTTCTCCATAGAGATGTTATTGGTTTGTAGGTATTTCTAGGCATTTTACAATTAAAAAACACCTGTAACTGAATAAGTATAAAGTAGAGCTGTTTAATATCACACTGTAGAATATATATTTATAAGAAATCTCAGGTAAGAAAAATATAAATCTCCAAACATTGCACATATGTAATTTTCTTGCCATGTTGGGTTTTTTCCTAGATCATACATGAGCCGTCTCCACCGCCTGCAGAGGAGAGCTCGGTCAGAACAATATCTTTATTATCTATTACTAAGAACAAAAACGCAATTTTCCTTTACTTTACAACTTTTTTGTTTGCTGTAGGATGATGAAGACTTTGAAGGGCCTAAGAAAAAATGGCCGACCGTAGATGCCTCTTATTATGGAGGAAGAGGAGTTGGAGGAATTAAAAGGATGGAGGTCAGTGTATAGTGTATATATAATTTATCTGTTTTATCTGTATTTAAATGTCTATTTTTTTCATCTGGAGAAACCCTCTATTGCACTGACTGTGTTTAGGTGCGCTGGGGAGAGAAAGGCTCCACCGAAGAAGGAGCCAAACTGGAAAAAGCCAAAAATGCCAAAGTAAAGATGCCTGATCATGAATATGAGTCTGCTTCTCCAACACGAGTCCTTAACAATGGCATGCACAGACCCCTCAGACCTCAGAAGTGGTACTCACCTATACAGGTAAACATCTCCTCTGTATATTGTGATTACACCATGTATCCTTTGATTTGATTAGGTAATTATGTGTACATTAAAGCTGTAGTGCTTGATAGTATAACAACCAGTGTATCAAATTCTTATGTAAGAGACTACTACTTAAATATCAGTTTCAAGGTATAGTATTTCTTAAACTGTTAAAAATAATTCCAATGATTTCTTATCATAACTTCATAAATTTAACGACAGCAGTGGTGCAGAATACAGAAAACACAGTGTAAAGCATGATAATGTGACAACACTTGGGAAACTGCTGGCACACTGTCTGTAGCTGCAGGCAGACTCTGGTAAAGAGGTTTGAGTCTTCCCAGTCAGCAGGGGAGCACTAATAGAAAGCAGGCATGCCTCTAGAATAGCCAAGATCATTGTGAAGCAACACAGCTGCCTTTCCCTCCTGCTATTGTTTACAGCAGTGAAAAGTCACAAAATATGCACTTTCTGCATTAGTTACTTGTAAATAGACATAGACATAGACATAAACTTTATTTATCCCCAAGGGGAAATTCATCTTCCAGGTTTGCTCTGTATTGTTCAAAAATATTAAAAATAAAAATAGAATAAAATAAAATTGTAAAACTAAATCTACGCAGAAAAGTCAATGTATTTGTCCTTGTCCTTAATTGATAGATTGTAAAGCATCTACGCAGAAGTCAATGTATTTGTCCTTGTCCTTAATTGATAGATTGTAAAGCTGGATCGCTCTAGGGACAAAAGATTTTCCCAATCTGTCAGTTCTGCAATTAACTGCCCTCAGCCTCCAACTGAACAGACTGTTCTGATTGAAAAAAGTGTTGTAGAGTGGATGTTCCTCCACTATATAATAAGTTCCTCCAATAAGTTCCTCCACTATATAATAAGTTCCTCCAATATATAATAAAGACATACCCAGAAAATAACCAGTGTTTCTGCAACTACACTTCTAATATTGCTGCTATTATTTCCATTAATATAGTTGAGTATTACTAATAACAATAATAATACTGTCACTATTGTTTCTAGTTCTTCTATTTCTATCACTACTGGATTCCTGATTTTACCCAAAACAAACAAGTTTATAAAGTCCCTGCCATCCAAAAGTCCGCATGAGTAAGTGAATCAAATGGATTGTCTTCATATCTGCTGTTTTTCCCTCAGACCAAGCTAGATGCACTGTGGGCGCTTCTGCAAAAAGGCTACGACCGTGTGTCCATAATGAGGCCTCAACCGGGCGACAAGGTGAGATTCGGCGATCGTCATTTAGCATGTACTACTTTTAGATTGAGCACAGAAAATGTAGGGCATGTCTCTTGGTGAGAAAAGCGGCGCAGGTGTGAATGATGAAGTGCGCACATAGGTTCTCCCGAGGAAGGTTGTGGAAAGTTGAGATTTAGAGTACCGCGTCTGGCTACGGTGCGCTCCAATGTATAGATGTCTGGTGAAGTCATTATAACAATCCCTGACGGCCAGCTGCTGCACCGATGTTGGCAGCTTAGAGACACGGCCTGTTGAGCCTATAGAGCAGAAGTGTAAAAGTACAATATAGCAAGTGCTCAATCAAATAATCTAAGTTGTAGAAATGTTACACCAGTGCGATCTCAGCTCTTACTGTCAATACTGGTGCAGGATCAGCGTCGACAACCCCCGACTTATTCAAATACACACTCGGCTCGGGACGGTGATGTAATCGTCTCAAGTGTGTCGGGTCAATTGCAGCTACAGTGGGTCAGGTGCCAGGATTTCTCAGTTGATTTTAGGTGTCTTACGTTTCAGACCTGAGAGCACTTTATCAGTTAAAGTAAATGTAGTAAAAGATACGTTTTCCAAAGCAATGGAGGAGAGCGGTTAACGTTAGGCTCGTTCTGGTTGCAATTATAAGACTCTTGTGCGTAAGGCCTGTTTTTATCACTATCGAACAGAAGAAGAGGCTCTGCGCAAGTTCATAATCTCACTTTATTTTGTTGGAGATCTTTTTTAAATGTTTTTTTTATTGCGCTGATTGCTGTCCATGCTGTAATAAAGTACTTTTAAATTTGTCACACGCTCGGATCTCTTGCTGGCTGTTGTAACACTGGCAGGTCAGTCATATCTGCTGTAAAATAACTTATTGACCTCATCCAAGTAGAGCACCTGTAGACCACTCACTTGGCCCTTTTTCACCACGTCTGTTTTATATTTTGGTTGCTAGATAGACTATCCACAGAAATGAAAGGTCCCACTGTTTTCAGCTAAATAAGCACAATATAATCAGGTGTAGTTTGTTAAAGACGTGTGTCCTTCTTTCCGAGCTGGAGATCATGAATTCAATTAACAGGCCACTATGCCTCTTTGTGTGTAAATCAATGTAAATGTCTATGTAATGTAGGTATTATCTATTATAGCAGAAGGCAAAATATGTGATAGGGAGCTACCCTAAGCTACTTGTGGACTTGAGCTTCTTTGTTTTTATTTTCGGTCTAATTCTTGCCTCAGGGGAGATGCATAAACTTCACTCGAACAAAATCCCCACCTCCGCGTCACCCAAGCTACAACCACCCATGCCCCATCTACAGCCCTCCAAGCATCAGCCCTGCTCCCCTGGGGACTCTTCCTCCAGCACCCATGGGACCTCCACCCTACACAGCAGCACCCAGCCACACTCTTCCTCTGACGGCCTTACTCATACCTGCACCACCTTTAACTTCATCTCCTCCTGCCTCCCCCACCTCCTCACTCCCTCCTCCACCATCAGGACCAGCCCCAGGACGAGCTCCACCCCCGTCCCGCCCTCCACCACGGCCTGGACTGTAGAAACTATTACAATGGCACAGCCAGTATTGACTGTAGCAATAAATATGTGAGCTGTTACTGCAGGGGGTGAACAGCCCAGACTTTTCTGCAGTGATCTGTAAGCTCAAAAGTGCAATCTTTCTGAAGCTTGAATTTCAAAAACCTTTTTAGACAGCAGTAATGGATGACACCAGACAGATGAACTTGTCTCTTCATTATCCTGGAGTTGCTGCCAGTTGTAATTTGACAATTTGGCAGCACAAGACTGGCCATTGAGCAACAGCACAATGCAAAACCATGTGTATTACAGCTGCACAATAGACTTGACTAACAAGTGGATTATGAAGCATGAATTTATAATGTTGCATGCAATCTTTCTTGAATTTCTTATTTTCAATGTTTAGTATTTTTATCTGAACTTTTTTCACGTGCATTCATTTGTTTCTGCCGGCTGACAGCAGCAAAAATAAGACTATACCAAGCTTAACTTTTGTATGTATGTTCTGATAAAAGTAAAAGCATCCATGCTGCAGTGACCATAAGCTATGGATTCATACTCAGACAGTGAAAATGTTTTGCTTTAGAGCTCCAAATGTGTGACTGTTGATGTATTTGTGACTTAAGGGCAATACTACGTGATTACATTTTTGCCAGATTTTGTTTCTAATTTGCAAATCCAGCCATGTAGCATATACAACTCTGAACTACACACCACTGATGTAATTTATTGTCTAAAAGGGTGCCATTTAAAATGAATCAATCATTTTTAAACAAACTGCATTAGTACTTTTTGACAGTGAAGAAAAGGGAATGCGTTTCATTGTGTGTCAAAGGCCTCGTCTATTCTGTTTTTACAGCTGTGAGTTTTATACATTGTTGATTCAAGATTGAAAACCAGTGACTACAAAAAGACTAGACAAAAGCTGGTTTACCTCACTCCTCCTGTTCTACAGACTTTTGTGCAGGAACAATTGCAAAGAGTTTGGCAGGTTGCTCATATTTTGTTAGCTTTTATGTGTTTGCTAAATTTTCTCTGGCTTTGATCCATGTGCTGCTGTGGCCCACATCAGATACATTTACATTTCCACAGCTCAGGGCCAAAGTGGTGAATCTCTAATGCAATAGACATTATTTACAGCACTCTCCATGATGAGATTCACATTTATCTGTGATTACAAATTATTATTTAATCATTGCATTTATGGAGCACCTCTCAAGACATCCAAAGCGCTTTACAGAACATTATTCACTCGCTCTGCACTGGTGGTGGTAAACTACTATTGTAGCCACACAATCATCACTCACACACTTAAGACCCAACAGCTCTTGCCTCTGTGGCACCTGGAATCCCTAGTGGTCTCGCATCCAAGTAACCAGGCCCGGCCTCTCTAATGTTTGTGTGCTTCATAATAAAGTGACAAATTAAAACTGCTTTTATAATTATGATTTCACCGAAAAATAACAACAGAAGAACTTTTTGACACTTTATTGTATCAGTGCCCTTCATCATCTTAAAGCTCAGAGAGCAGAAGCCAAAGCCCCACACTCCACTCAAGTACCAGTAACATGCCCAGTTTCAGCCATTAGACAGGCTCAGGATAGGTGGAAAAAAACTAAACAAAAAAAACAACCTGACGGAACAGAACCATTACAAAAAATATCATCATGGTGTATGTAGTTTAAATACAAAATAGAAGCAGCTACAGTTCGTAATTCTATATTTACGTTTTCTTTGATTATCTAGAGATCTGACCTGCCAAGTTAAGAGGTTTGAAGAGACTTCTGCTCAGCATCAACACAAGTAGCTACAAATGATGCATATTTTGGTTTGAGAAATTGAACCTTGGAAAAAATAAAAATAAAAAATGAACTTTGCCTTTGCAAACACCAACAAATCAGAATGTAACATTCCCATTTATGATTTAAGGAACCAAAATAAGAGAAATAATATTTTTCAAAGAACAACAAATTGTATAACATATTATAGATAATGATAGAAATGGTCCCAATGTTGCCAGAATGTATGTGGCATTGGCAAGGTGTGGGCTGAAGATTTGTAACTTTATGTTAATTTTATAGCCATAAAAAAATCCTTCAGGCTACAAAGTCTTCTATAAAAAGGCATAACAAGACAAAGTCAAATACATTTTAAGGAATTAAATATACAGAAACAAATCTGTGTGATTTTCTAACTGTGCAGTACGGCCATTTAACAAGACCTTATAACCAGAAAAATAAAATGTGCACAGTATCTTTACAGTAAGAAAAGTCACTCATAAGGCAACATTAAATGGTGTGGTGATAAGAATGAAATACAGTAAATGTACTGTAAAGATAAGTAAAAGAGAAACATGACAGGTTGAGATAAAACACAGCTATGATGTTTGGAATGATTAAAAACAGTCATTTACTGCTCTAGAGTAAAGACAATAATTAGCTGCCAAGGAAAACAATCAACATTATAAATCATTGCACTTAGAAAAATGAGCTTTTATAATTAAAGCCAGCACATCCAGTGAAGAGATGACAAAAGCTAAACTAAGTTTTAAGTAAAGATGTCAGCCCAGACCTTGCCATTTAGACATATTTAACAATAATATGACACACACTCCTAAACATTAGACATTGAGTTACTAGAGATAAATATGTTTCCTCTGAGAAAACAACTGCTATAAAAGTGTCATGAATTGGACACAAAGCTTTCTGCGGTTTCTTCATTCTGCTGCACTCTGCGCCCTGTACACGTCATTATCACCAGCCTTTATTTCAGGCTATTCCACTGTCACCGATTTGGCCAAGTTTCTGGGGCAGTCCACCTGGATTCAAACACAAAAATCTATTTAGCACCTTTTTAATTCCTGCTTTAACATTTAAGAAGTTCAGAAAATATTTAGTAAACTCATTTGTTCTGTTGTAAAAACCGAAGCCACAATATATTACCTTGTGATCATGACCATGATTATGGTTGTGAGTATTTAAAAAAAATAGTTTTGAATTATTTTACACCACTTATATCTGATAAATGTATTAAAATTGTGCTTTTTCTTATTTCAACACCTTCCTAAAATAATCGCATAAGTCATTTTTTCAGGTTTTTCAGGAAACACAAAAAACTCCCAAAATTGAAACTATGGCATTTTGTTGGCCAAATAAACTTAGGCAAAAAAGTGACTTAGGCAATTATTGTAGGAAAGTGACGATTTGAAACAAATGCTTCATTGTACAATTAAACTAAAAACAACCGCAGATACTGTGTAAAGACACTGAATAAAAAATGATATTTGTATTTTTGCAATGATTTCCATGCACTTACAAGTAGGACCATTCTTTTATGAGCATCTTTTTAAAATTATGATACCAATACCATCACTGAGGTTCATTCTCAGATTAAAAATGGTAAAATAACAGTCATCACTTACGTCATATCCTCGGAGCACAGCCAGGTGGAAGGAGAGCAGCTGCAGAGGAATCACACTCAGGATGCCCTGCAGACAGTCCACACAGTGTGGGACTCTGATAGTGCGGCTTGAGTTCTTGGCCGTCTCATAATCGTCTTTGTCACAGATTACGATCGGGCGACCCTGTGAAATAATAACAACTTAGTCAAGAATCGGTTCTATAAACAAAAACTTGAAGTAAAAACTTTTTTGTGTGGTGGGTCTCAGAGGATTAAATTATAAATGACTTTAACATCACAAACCCCATCTGCGGCACATTATATCAGTGATCTCATTCTGTTGAGAGTGAGATGGGGAGTTAACTGTGTGGCATGAAAGGACAATACTAACTGAAAAAATATTCAGCATGTAGTTTTGTAAGGCCAATCATTTTTATCATTTATACTTGAAATTGGAAACAGTAGATGTTATTAGGATGTAGCATAGTTTCTCAAACTATGGCAAACTAAGCGCTATTACTTGAAAAGTCATTTTATGTGATGAAAAGAAATGAGTGATACTAATGGGGCTACATAGTTCCAACATATCACAGTGTTGCAGTTATAGACTGTGTAGTTTAGTACTGTGACAGTTTAATGTACTTTTCTTTTGTCAGTTACTTAAATCTACATGGCGAGCGTGACAGTCTCACCTGGCGGGCGACAACCTGCTGCAGAGCGTTCTGACACTTGATGTACGTGTGGTCTCTCATGATGATCATGATCACAGGCATCAGTTTATCCACAAGAGCCAGCGGACCGTGTTTGAGCTCTCCAGCCAAAATACCCTCCGAGTGCATGTAGGTGATCTCCTTAATTTTCTACACAACACAATGAAGTACAGTTATCCAAAAGTCAATATATATTATGTTAGACAATTTTTGTGACAGCAGGTTTTATTCTTTACCAGTGCGCCTTCCAAGCACGTAGCATAATGGTATCCCCGGCCCATAATAAGTACACTCTTCTGCTGGTAAAGCTCTTCTGCCAATATCTTGATCTCCTGATCCAGACTCAGAACGTCCTTAATCAAATCTGTTGTAGACAAAAACACAATTACCATCTTTTTTCATGTATAATTTCAAGTAATTGGATCTAAAAAAGTTTCTGTTGCCGTCATAAATTCATAGCTACACTGCTTAACCTCATATTTTAGACAGAGTGCAGCACATTGTCCAGACATTTCTTATTAGTTTAACATTAGGGACATGCCATCATATGGTTTTGATCCAGAAAAGCATGCAAAGGCATACAGCCAGTGGACAACCCTTGCTCTGTTTCTCTTGGCCCATACTTTTAAACCTTTCTTATTAATAGTTGCCTTTTCATAATTTTCACAGTGAAATTTCATTAATGGAATGCAATGCATGCACGTATTGAAACTAACTAATAAAGCACACGTCTAGTATTTTCTTTTACCTGGAAGCACTCTGAGCCCCTGGATTATCTCCCTGCGTCTTGGCTGCATAGAAATCCTATCGTCACACATCAAAAGGGCAAACATGACCAGAGCAACGAACTGACTGGTGTAGGCCTGAAAAGCACAAAAAAACATGTTTACTTTACAGAAACCATGAGGCTAGGCAAAAAAATGCTCACCAGGCAATGAGCAGTTTTTTTTTTTTTTAATTCAGAAGAATAATGTCCAGATGAGACAATAGATTTATGCCAAGATGCTTTTATTGTTAGTTGGCATGAACATCTGTAATATATCAAATTCAAAGATTTCCTTTCCAGGAGTAAAATACAGCCTGCTGTCATGCTCTAAATGTAGTATCACCTATGTATATGATTTGTCATTCTTGTGCCTACTTCAAGTGTTCAATAGAGGCCAAGAAATTTAACTAGATGATCTATACTGCCAAAATCAAGCTCTGTCTGTTTTCTTATGACAATACTCTCGAGATGCTGCAAATGTTTTAAATAATTAGTAAAATAACATTTTTGTAGCCATTCAAAGTGGGTCTCACATGCAGAATACACTATACTGAAATATGAAGCTCACAGTTAACTGAATAAGAAAGCAGTACATTAGTTTTATAACAAAAAGGGAACACCTGAACGCATGCTCCCTCACAAATTATTTGAGGGAGAAGGGTGTTGATAATGTTCTCGTGCCGAGTTTGGGTGTGTGGCCTCAGCAGTAAATGAGGGCGTCTAAAAGACTCTGGAGCACAGAGCCAAGATGGGACACGCTCCCACCCCGCGCTGTGCTCACTCCAAAGGCATGGCCAAAACCCTGCTCCATTTGGTCACAATAGACGGAGAGCATTAGCTGAAATCATGAAGTCTGACTGTAAGACATTCTAGAGAAGAATATCAGAATTCATTAAACTCCCTTTGGGCTCAGAGAAGAATAAATGCAGGCTTTCATGAAAATAAACAGAAAATCATCTGGCTTGAATTTAGCGTCAGCGAGTGTCAAATGTACTAAAATGATCTAAGAAATTATGGCCCACCATCTAGCAAGAGATCTAAATAATGTTGTCATTTTACAGTAACTGACTTTGCATTACAACATACCATTCAATTATCCGTTTCAAAAAGCTGTGTTTGTTAAACATTTACCAACAGCAAGAAGAGAAACTTGGGACTCACCTTTGTACTGGCCACTCCGACCTCAGGGCCTGCGTTGATGTGGACTCCGCAGTCAGTCTCTCTGGAGATGGAGCTGCCCACTGTGTTGGTGATGCCCACTGTCAAGGCTCCCCTCTCTTTACAGTAGCGCAGGGCCATCAGGGTGTCAGCTGTTTCACCTACAAGAACAACAATAAACTTTAAAAATGACTGGCGACGCTAAAGTGGCTAAAAACTCTAATAGGAGAAGTGGAAGCAGAACTCATGATTATAACTTAAAGGTGCACTCTGTAACTTTTTGGTTGAGGGCTCATCATCTGGTGGTTTGTAGAAACCTCACTGCTCTGCCTGGAATGTTCTACAGCAAGAGTGTCAAACTCAAATTAACAGAGGGCCATACACATAATACATATTTGATATGCCAAATACATTTATATCACAGGACAAATATAGCCCATGGGGATGAGTTTGACATGTCTGTTCCACAGTATGGGATTAAACAGCTCTAGCTTACAATTATTAAATTAAAAGAGGTTTTATAGCTCAAAATGCATAGAAAAACAGGCATTCTGACAGTGAGCAGGGTTGCCTCTCCACAGATCTGACCTATACCTTGCTCTGGTTTGGTCTCCAGGTAGAAAAGTTTAATGGCATAGTGTGAAAATTTCCAGGCAAAGCAATAACATCTCCATGGAGAAAAGCATTTGACGAACCCTCCACCAGAAAAGTTATGCAATGGACCTTTAAATACTCAAAACAAGTAAGTACAACTAATCATAAAAAATACACATTTTATGAGTTTAGGTATATGTTCAAATTGTCTTTAATATTGCAATGAAAAATCTAGAGTGTGTAAAGACAATGCTGTAAAACAGCATATTCTTGGAAGAGATTCATTAAATAGTACTTCAGTCTGTCCTCTCACCTGATTGGCTGATGAAGAAACAGACGTCATCTCTGAACACAGGAGTGTTTCTGTCCAAGAAATCACTGGCCAGCTCCACCATCACAGGCAGCTCAGTCAGCTCCTCCAGCACCTGGCGAGTCTGATATAAAGGCAAAGCATTGTATTAAGCAGAGTAGTGCAAAACGCTCACATCTGTGATAGACAACAGTCAGTGTTTACCCTGTCAAAAGGGTATCACTAAACAGAGTCATTTCAATTAAAATAAAACCGCTATGTTAGGCTTTACTCACTGCTACACCGGCATGGTAACTGGTGCCACAAGCAATAAGGATCAGGCGCCTGCATCTTTGGATCTCTTTGATGTGGTCTTTTAGTCCACCAAGTATCACTACAAAAAAAACAAAACAACAGCCTATCAATTCCATATTAATTACTCATAATGATGTGGCCAAATAGATTAACATCCGCAATAGCAATGTGGATATGAATACTACAGTTTTGTACTGTACTTAACCTCAACAAAGATCCATTCCTAACCTGTGTTGTCTTCAAAATTTACTCTTCCTCTCATGGTGTTGACCACAGACTCTGGCTGCTCAAAGATCTCCTTCTGCATGAAAGAACTGTAGTTTCCTGAAAAAAAGAAAAAAAGAGAGAGAGAGAGAGAGAGAGAGAGAGAGAGAGAGAGAATGAAGACATGAATAGAAAGAAGAGAGAGAGAAATAGGAAAAAAACAGGGAGAGAGACAAGAGAATGAGCACTCAGTGTACAATAGTGTGTTTGAAAGAGTCGAGAGAGTGAAAAAGAAAAGAAAAAGAGAGAGAGGAAGTAAAAAGAGAGACAGAGAGACAGAGACAGAGAGACAGAGAGACAGAGAGACAGAGCGACAGAGAGAGACAGACAGAGCGACAGACAGAGAGAGACAGAGTCATTATGTAAACGATGGTCTAAATAATGGTCTTTAAGTGCTATAATGCACTATATATTTTCCCAGATGTGTAAAGGGTTTTGAAGAATTTTAGCAGAAAATACTTTTTAATACTGCCATCTACTGGATTAGAGGGGGAAATACATAAGTAAATCACAGAAATGCTATCTTGGATGCAAAATGACAGCATTTTGGTTTAGGTTCAAAAGGTCAGTGTAAATTGGATCACCTACATCTGGAGGGCACACAAAATTACAACTATGGACAGAGATTGCCGCAAGGTGACGGGTTTATTGCCTCCTGAAGGATACAACTAGGCAATTTCACGGGGTAATAACAAGGTTGTTAACAAAATGACAAGGCAGAGAAATGTAAATGTAAAACAGAGGTATGCATCTATATAATGTGAACTCTTACCCTTCATGATCTGCTGCAGCTCCATCTGCAGGGTCTGGATGGCCCGAGCTGGGTAGTCTCCCGCTGTACGTTTGATCCTATGGATAGACAGCCTTCCATCCATGACTGCAGCAACGTCATCATCCTCCAGGAAGATGACCCGGTTTGTGTGTTCTATCACTGCACTGCAAAGACAAATGACAATTTGAAACTACTTTGTTGTATCCTTTTTAAGGATATTTTAGCAGAGTAACTGTTTAGATCACTTACCTGGCATCAGAAGCAAAGTAGTACTCCACAGCTTTCTCATCAACAGGAAAGAGACAGGTGTCCTGGTCTGTCCTTGGCAGAGCGCTGCAGCTCTTTTTATCTTTTCCAGCTTTAAAAAAAGGAGTTACAATGAGTGAATAATGAATAAATAAATATAAAGTAAGTTGCATCCAATTCCAGGTTGTGTTTACATACAGGAGCGGTACAGCACTGGAATGTGGTCAGTTGACAGCTTGTGGTCGCTTCTCACACCCATCAACAAAGGACTTCCCCTCCTAAAAACAAAAGGTACATATTTTTTCAGGACAAGACGAATTCATCTGAGTTAAGAGCATGGTTAAATGTGTACCTTGTGCCGATTGCTTCTCCTGGGTAATGGACACTTTTGAAGACCAATGCAAAAGCTCCCTCCTGACAGCAAAACAATTGAAACTTTTTAGGCTGGTCTCTGATGTCTCTAATGCATAGTTTGGTATTATGAGCCTCTTACCAGTTGCTGGATTACCCGCTCCACCAGTGTAGCAAAGCTGAGGTCGTCACTCTCTCTGTTATCGTACATGTACTTCACCAGTTTAGCAATGCTCTCTGTGTCTGTCTCTGACTCAAACTCATAGCCTTTGCTTTCCTGTAAACAAACTTTAAGTCAATGTCTTTTTTAAGAAAATCAGTAAATAAAATAAACATTCCTTTTTACCAGAAATTTCTTCAGATCTTTGTAGTTAGTGATAATTCCATTGTGAATGACAATAAACTCTGAAAATAACAGATAATACAATAGTAACTGAAAGACAATTTTCTGATTGGAGGTCAATGCTTTATTCAACTGTTTACCATTGCTCTTGTCTGATCTGTGTGGATGGCTGTTAACTGGGCTCGGCACTCCGTGAGTGGCCCATCGGGTGTGTGCGATGCCGAGATGAACATCAAACTCAACATCAAGGTCCAGATCCTGCTGCTCTAAAGGTCAAAGACAAAGAAAACATTTAAAAGCAGAAGTGAGATGAAAACATTAAAGGTGTCCAACATTTCCTTACTGTGAATCTCCTCATCAAGAGCCTTTACTTTTCCACGTTGCTTAATCAGCTGAATAGATTTTGCATTTGATTCCCATTCTTTGCTGTTTCCCGAATCAATGCCAACACCTGATAAAAATAAAAACATAAAATAATGTGCACAACAATATGCAACCATTATTTTAAATGCACCATCATTCCACCATCAGTAAATTGTAAACTAGCAACATCATGCTTAGCGTAACTATTAATACACATGATTTATTTGGGAAACTAAAACAAATCTTACCAGCAGAGTCATAACCTCGGTACTCCAGACGCTGTAGGCCTTTGAGGAGGATCTCAAGGATCTCTTTGCGAGTCCTTGGCACATGGTAGTTGAGATAGGCAAAAATTCCTTTCCGGAGGGGGGGGGTGGAACAGATAAGACAAGCCACTTTAATTATTCCCTCGGGAAAAATGCATCACTGTAACAAGGCATTTCACTTCTAACAAGAGGGTTACAACAAATGGATATCATATAACTAGCACATAAATGGATCACAACAAACTAACCTGAAAAACCTGAACGAAGACATAACGTCATATACACAGATGAGCACCCAATATATCTTTAACTCTTGAAACTTTCAGTATGTCAACACAATGAAGCATTAAATGAAGCATAGATTTCTCTCATGATATTGTTCAGAGTAGTGTGGATACTGTAGTACATTACGGTATGGAACAATAAAGGGTAAATATTG
Organism: Scartelaos histophorus; assembly: GCA_000787155.1. NCBI lineage: Eukaryota > Metazoa > Chordata > Actinopteri > Gobiiformes > Gobiidae > Scartelaos > Scartelaos histophorus. The sequence goes on from KN492386.1 coordinate 27,135, forward strand.
ATGTAAGGTTTACGAAGCCTATTCACAGTTAGAGATGTACGGATTTGTTTGTGAAACCTGCAGAGAACGGCCCCAAAAGCAAAGCAGGATATGCACTGGTTAAACAGAGCACTCATTCATGATTCCGATGATGGACCAGGGGCAATATGCCAAAAGGAATAGCAAATAGTGGGTAGTAAGCAAATCTGTATTGAACTAAACACCCAAAGTAGTCCCTTGTTGATATTTTAAGAGAGTTTATTAGTTTATCTTGGCGGGCGAGTGAGTCCTGTCTGACTAGTTTTCAGATTGCGATTGCAGAGATAGACAGATCTGTCAGTGCTGACAGGTGATTGTCGGTCTCAGATATAATAACCAAACCTGCTACGTACATTACGTGAAAGGAGGTGAAACATTTTTGATGGGATGTATGATTTCACGACAACACCATTGTTATTTTCATTTCACGTTACGGTATATATTTATCACTACCGTTTATAAACAAGCCAGATTAATAGGACTATGGTTACCTAAACATAAATTAATCACAGTAGGAGACACTAATTAAAATGTAGCTAATGGCACTGGAGTAGGCTATTACTAGCTTAACTGGTGAATGCTAAACCCTTATCCATCACAAGCTAATATTTCCCCTACTCACTGATACAAAACAAGGACGGAGGGATTTACTGTTGGTTTAGTGCCAGATACAGAAACACACATAACCGTAATGAAAAATAAAGGCTTTTTCTCTGTTACTCACCACACATGTTGGCTCCTGGACTGGCGTAGCTGAATGATACGGGGCTGCGGGGAGCGCCTGTCACTGGAGTCGTGTCTCCGCAGTACAAGAGGAGTCCGGAACACGATCTGCATGGCGCGCTCTGATTGGCCGCGCCACTTGACAATCACGTTGCGCACGGACACGCAAACTTTTCTGACGTGGCACCTATGTTAATAGATCCATGCGTGGCACCAGGATGCATATCCGTGGGGTTGAAAAGTAATGAGGTTAACCCAGTTTTTTTTGTTTGTTTGTTACTGAAATACAACTCTGCCTTCTCTCCTTTCAGTCCATTTCAAGGACTACAAGCACATTCGATTTTAAACTCCAATTTTCTTACTTAGACAAAATTTATTGAACCACAAGGGAAATTATTTGGACACAGTAGTAATATATAAATGGTAATACTAAATTGTAATAAGTCGCAAAAAATGACAAGACAAAAAAAAGAAAAGATTTCATGCTAGAACACATATTAAAATAAACCTCTCTTTAGCATATAGACCTGCTGAAATGCAAATGTGTTATATGCAAATGTGTTACACTAGATAAATACTATGAACAGAAATGCCAGGTAGACAACTGCATTTACATTTTAATTGAAATGTAATATGAACATTTGAAAACAGTTCATTGCAGTTTCGCATACTTGATTTTTTTAAGCATAAGCAATATATTTTTTGTTCTCGCCTTGACATTTTCTAGATAAAACGACACAAAAGAGTATAAAAGACACATTGTATGTACAATGGTTTAATCATAATAAATACTTAATTCTATATTATTTTTAAACAATTTGCATTTGAGAAACAAATACTAGTTTGAGGTGAAAGTTGTGCGTTATTTCTTGTAAGTGAAAAAAGTCAAATATATTTTTGACAATATCATGTGAAGAAAATAGATGAATTTACACAGTTAGGAGAACAATTATATAGTTCACTATTTTCTTTTTCTGTCATTTGACTCCACTGAGAAGGGCAGAAGAATATGTTGGCTGTAGATGTTGCAACATGATTTAAACTTGAGCGGCCTCCTCGTCTTCATCTTTTACCTTTCAAGAAGAACAAGAAAAGAGTAAAGTTTAAGCAATTATACATTACTGCGACTTGCGTGTATGCAAAGAGGAAGAACAAACCTGCTCAACAGAGTCAACCTCTGGGATGTAAAATTGCAGCATGTTTTGAATACCACTCTTCAAAGTAACAATAGAACTGGGGCAACTGGTGCAGGAGCCCTGTAGCTTCAGTTTAACAACTCCATCCTCAAACCCCCGATAGATAACATCCCCTCCATCTTCCTGCACTGTGGGCCTAAAAGACAAAAATCAAAAGAATTTACAATAATATTAAATTGAATATAATTCATTCATATCAAATGTCACAAATACCTTATTCTAGTATCCAGCAACTCCTTAATCATAGCAACAACTTCATCATCTTCATCTGATGGTGCTGAAATAATAAACAATTGGAGTAAACAATGTGTAAAACCTTTTCTTTTTAAACAATATTTTAACTGTACCTATACCTGTATCTTGATTAGGCTTGCTGTCATCATTGACCACTGGGAGTCCTGATGTGAAAAAATCCATAATGGTGGCAAAAACATCAGGCTTAATGACTTTCCATTCCATTTCAGCACCAGCCTAAATTCAAATATATATTTATGCATAGTTATAAACAATCCCACATTAAACTGATACCATAAAATGTTTGCAATACCTTTGTTATGGTGATAAAATCCGGGCCAAAGAAAACACTTTTTACACCATCTATTCTAAAGAGCTGTCTAAAAATAATAAAAGTGACAACATATGACAAATACATAAGGATAATAATATAATAACAATGTTAGTATTACATAAGCACTAGGTAACCCAAGTTAACAAGTTAAAACAGAGACAACTTCTTAAAAATAATTACAAAATCAATAACTTACAGTTAGATCAGTTTAAAAAAACATCTTAAGAAAATCACTTACCTGGCTAATGGTGAACAGTATGCATCATGAGGTCCTGCAAAATTCATTGTTCCTGAATCAAGGACTGTGCGACCAGGGAGAAACTTCAGACTGTTTGGATTTGGTGTGTCCTGTGTTTGCACAAACATGGTTCTCCCTAAGCTCATAAATCAAAATGTGACTAATCAGTGTATGTTTAAAACAGTTTGTAATGCTGCTGTAGCAATACAAACCAGGAACTATCCAGGGAAGATTTTGTGTCCCAAGGCTTTGGATTCCTGTGTTATGAGATGGCCAGTGGTATTCTGCACGTGGATACCCATTTCCCAGACTGATGTGGAAAACAAAATAGACATTAATAAGAAACAATGACATTCATAATAACAATCACACTCCATAACGCATTTTAGAGCAGAGAACATTTGAAAACACAGGTTACTTTTAGGAATCTAAGTTTGAGTACATTTTGAAGTTAAAGTGTCAAATTGAGAGAAGTTTTATTGTGAAATTGAAAATTATAAGCAATCGTAGTAAAGCAAATATATTCAAAACAGGAATTTAAAATGTTGAATGTTTCTGGATTTCAAGCGTTACGCAGATATGACTTTTACCACACCAACAACACTTTAATTTCAGTTTTCAATTCACAGTTACAGTGAAATACATAATGCATTTCGTTGAACAGCAGTGAATACATCAGCGTTACAATATCAGCAATTTTACCCTCGCAAAATATTTGACGAAATGCGCATGAACGTAGAGATCTGCCTGCAAGTCGCCATGTTTGTTATGCTTTT
>KN492386.1:30719-41845 GCA_000787155.1 Scartelaos histophorus
TACAATAACACGACAACGTAGATATTAAATAAAGTGCAGATGATATTATATTTTTTATAACTTAAAGGCAAAACAAAACAATAACAAAATTAACATTCATGTCAACTTGAACTGAGGCAGGTTATTATACATACAAGGAAATCAAGAAAGGGAGGAAGTAAAATCATAATTCTTCTGTAATATTAAGTGTTTTGATAGATTTATCGTTAGAAATACTGCTTGTGTTTGAAGATAATTCTGTCTGGGATATTGGTTTTAAATAGGGGTTTGGAATCGGAGAATTTGTATTTATGGATATGTATTATATATGAAACAGAATGCTAAATATTAAATTGTATTTTATAGTGCTTATGACGATTGGCTAAACAGACACCTTAAATTCTTGTTGACTATGTTTTTAAACATGTTGAATAAAAAAAAAAAAAAGAAAGAAAAAAAAAAAAGACTCCGGAAATAGAAAAGGAAGTGACGTAATATTATTGTACGTTTGTTAAAGTGATCCCCCGTTTTCTCAGTTTTCTCATAAAACGCGCATCTTTTTTTTGGGCAAAGAATCACAGTAAAATAGACAAAACAATGCCGTGTGGGAAGAGTTTTAGAAGGAGAAAAGAATCCTCGGATGAAGAAGAGGACGAGATAACAGAAGAAGTCAGGTACAATATAACCCAGCGTTAAGGATATTGTTGTTCATTTTGCCTGGGTTGTATATTATTCCCCACGGTTCTCACGACTTAACTTGCATCTGGTTTAAAGTATAAATTGTAAATGTAATTCACATTCTCGTTTTTATGTCGTAGATCTAAACTGGAGGAGACAAAGGAATTGCAGAGCTTGCGCAGGAGACAGAATGGAGTCAGGTAAAGACGAATGATTTTAAGCGAGAAATTGCAACCTAAACATTTATTATAATCGTATTACCTTAAAACCTTATTCCATCAGTGTCACAGCCTTGTTGGTTGGAGAAAAATTACCACCCGAAGCTGAAATTGATGTGAGTCACACTTTTTCTATAGATTGTACACGAGCCATTGCATTAGTTATCGAGTTAAGTGAAATGTTTTACAGAATGATCCCTTTAAACTGAAATCTGGAGGAATTGTAGACATGAAGAAGGTCAAAGATAGAAACAGAGACATGTAAGTAATCCAAGTTTTTTTTTATTATTATTTTTTATGATTCTGATTTTGATAACTTCCATACCATTAACAGGACAGAAGACGAGACAGATCTCAGTCTTGGCACTTCATTTTCTGCTGAGACCAACAGAAGAGACGAGGATGCTGACATGTAAATAAGACTTTTAACACATTTTTGAGAGATCACATGTTTTATACATAATACATTTACTCAGAGGTTAATGATTGTTATCAGGATGAAATACATTGAAACGGAGTTGAAAAAGAAAAAAGGTTTGGTAGAAGATGAGGAACAGAAGGTGAAAGTGAAAAACGCAGAAGATCACTTGTATGAACTGCCGGAGAATATCAGAGTTAATTCTGCGAAGAAAACAGAAGAGATGTTGTCCAATCAGATGCTGAGTGGGATCCCTGAAGTTGACTTGGGCATTGAGTAAGTGTAAACTTTACTGATTTTCTGATATTTTGCTGTGAAGCAGTTGTAATAATTCATACTCTTTCAGTGCAAAAATCAAGAACATTATTCAAACAGAAGAGGCAAAAGCTAAGTTATTGGCAGAGCAAAGAAATAAGAAGAAAGACCTGGGAACATCATTTGTACCCACAAACATTGCTGTTAATTATGTCCAGCACAATCGCTGTGAGTGATCATCTGCACTCATTTCACTCATTATTTTTTAGCTTATTAACTTATGCTTGTTGTTGACGTTTTTGTCTAGTTTATCACGAGGATGCAAATGCGCCCCAAAGACATAACAACAGACACAAGGAGGAACCTAAACCAAGACCACTGCGTGTCGGAGACACAGAAAAACCAGGCCCAGAGGGTAAAGGAAACAAGGCATTTTAAATTCAACATGTTATTGTATTAAATTTTGTGTATTAAAATTTCATCAACTTCCAACAGCACCCTCGCCGCCCAATGTTCGCAAACGCCCCAACAACGAAAAGGCCACAGATGACTACCATTATGAGAAGTTTAAGAAAATGAATCGTCGATACTAATCAGCTACAAGTTACAACTAGAACAGTTATAAGTTTCATATTTTAATGTGTAAATAGTAAAATAGCTTGATTACCATTTTACTGAATTACATTTTTTTCCATTTAGTTTTACTAATTAGGATTGTGACCTGTAATGTTGTAATTGTGCATGTTTGAAACTGAGCTGGATAAATGTCTTTCCTAATATAACCTTTATTAAAAAAAACAAAACACAAAGCACATATCCATGTTTGTATTATCACAAATTTAAATGAGTATCATAAATTGCTACATGTTCATCTTACAAAACTCACATTAGTGGTTCTTTATACAAAATACAATGGTCAACAACACCCTAAACAATTGATCAGGGCTTTTCAGATGTGGTGGTGCTGTGTCCATTGAGGTGGTGTTGAGGGTTTGTCTCTGGTGCAAGAGGCCCATCAGTGTCCTCTCTCTCCTCGGATGGAGAACTACAGCTACTGTCAGGGGACATCCAACTGTCCGGGCGACGGTAGGCCTCACAAAGGGGTACATCTGAGTTATCCCACAGACTGTAGCTTTGCAGAGCAAAAACCAGCAGGATGCAAAGAGGCAGCAGAGTAAGAAACAGGGGAGCAAACAAGAGCAGCAGGTCAGAATAAAGCAGTTATACACAAACATTACATCAATATGAAGCATGTTACTGTAGAACTGAAACTTTAACACACAAAAAGCTGTTTGATTGAAACATTTTAGTTCAGCAGTAAGAGGGCAGTTAGTTGCTGATGGTGAGGAAGCAGAAGGAATGTAGTAAGGAAACCCACACTCAGCATGCTTCATAAAGAAGATCCTTAATGTTCAATAATGACCAACTACTACAGTGGTTTGTCTCTTTTATTTGTTACACTTCAATGGACACTGCAAGATACAGCTTGGGCCATTTGTGTTTAAGGAAGAGTCCAAATGTAAAAGAAAGTCCCAAACAAAATTGTCCTCAAGAACTGGATGCTGAATTATAAGTATATTACTGAATCAAAATGGGAATGTAATATATAGATTCTTATAACATCTTCACAAGTTTACAATATATTATTTATAAATATGTATATCCTTATATTATTGTAACCCATGAAATGTTGAATTGATTGAAATTTTAAATTTCTATTTTAAATTAATGTTTGTTTTATTTGGAATAATACAACTATGATAAAAAATAATTAATATACGCAATTACTATTTAACAATAGAGTAAAAAAAACCAAACATAGATTATCCTTTTAAATCAGCTGCCTATGCACTACAATATTATACATTTTCTGGTTGAAAATATATACTCAGATATACTATATAAAATGATATGATATAAAAATGAACAATGATATGAACAAAAAAAATGTCATAAATGAGTGATACTCCCTTTGACTTTTGGTGGTGAATGTAAAAGGAGACATGGTTATATGCAAGCGAGTAAAGGGAAGGTGGGATGGGAGCAAGTACGATCCTATTTGTACCTGGAGGAGTAATATTCTTCCTCTAGCTCATAAAGGTCAATGGCGATTTCATCTCTGAGGGAGGTGAGTTTCTTGTCGCACTCGTCTTGCAGCGAGCGAAGCTGTTGGTTCTGGAGGCTGATGGCGTCATTCACGGAGGGAAAGTCGTTCAAGATCAAAAACTGTTTCAGGTCAGACACCAACTTCATGAGGGACTCTCCAGCGCGAACCTGCAAGCAGCAGCAATTCACACACCGAGGACATGGACACTAAATACTCATGGGCCAACTAAGTTTATACATCTAACACGGCACGGATTAAGGCGAAAAAATAATACATTTAATAATATCAAAGAGAATGAAAAATAAAATATTTACAATGTTGGCGGCTCTAACGTGCATTTCATAGTGGTCTTGCTCTGCTTGTGTTGGACGAGAAACCTGTGTCTCTTCCTCAATCTGATCCAAAACATGAACAAGTGCATTGGAAAACACTTTAATACTTAATAATGGGAGTTAACAAAAATCTAAAATAGACACAAAACCCCGAAAAAAGTCAACAAGACAACATGAACACAATGGACATCTCGTACCTTTGCCGTTTTGATGATTTCGGTGAAGTTATCGAGGATAGACTTGATGTCATCTTTAAGACGTTTGTTGTAATTTTGTAACAAAGTTTCTTTGCTTTGAGGAAGGACTCTTTGAGTGGCCATTGCACCTTGTAATCATACGAATCCTCCTATAACCTACACTAAATGCAATTTTCTCAAAACAAGTTACAGAAGCAGGCCACCCATTAGGTGGCTTTAAAATGAGAAGACAGAGATTAAAACACAGCCCGGGTAGGAAATCAACTAAAACCTTTGTATATGTTTTCACAAATAGTTTCCAACCTACAGGATCAACTTAAACACCTTTTAAAAACAATTTAAAGAGTGCGCGGTTTCACTCATAGATCCGCACTAAAAATGTGAACCGCCATTTTGTTTTTTCTTCTTCATGGGTTAGGGCCGTGGTGAGAGCATCAGCGCCCTCTAGTGTAACGCATATAACCTAATCACATAATCACATAACCTATTTTAGTTAACAACTAAAAACAAATCATATTTTTGTGACTAGATGTATAAAACAAATCAAAACAAATTTTAATGCTGATATCTATTTATCTAAAACAAACCAACTTGAAGGTGAAAAGAACAGTCAAAACAAACCACAGTATCTTTAAATTCATTTTAATATATGATTTTAAAGGCAGAGTGTGCATTCTGAAAAAATATTCTCCACAGTTGTGTTTTCTCCATAAAATTCCTATAGGCTAAGCTATTGTATGTGTCTAAACACCTTGGAGCGCCAAGTCAATAAAAGAGCTCTAGCTATTCGTCAGTGACAATGTGCAGACTTCACTTTTACACATCCATAAAGTCTTGTAAGATTGTACACTTCAACATACTAAAGATCAACGTAGATACTGTGTATTGCAACAAAGAAATAAACTTTGGATTGAAAAAGGTCTCACCCTCTTTCTTAAAAGTGCCATGGTGAAAATGTTGTGTTTTGCAAAAGACATTTTCCCATAAATCAAGATGAACAAATGCCATATTATGGGAGGCACGTTTCATGATCTCTGGTTTAAGTACATTCATTGACATGGACTGCTGTGCCAAAGGACCTGGTCTTTGTCAGACTGCATGAAAAATGTTCTTAAGTTTTCATTTTCATCAGCATGAGTGATAGTAAATGAGTAAGTGTTTGCATCTTGCATAAGGCAACACAATTTATGCTAAATGCAACTACTAAACATAAATGCAGCAGTTAATTGGAGGAGACAAAATAAAATCAGGCAAACATGAGGTTTACAAACAAATGATAAGTGAATGTTTCTTTGTCCAACAGTCAAACATTTTGCAACGTTTCTCATCGTGGAATTATATGTGCATCTTTATCCAGCATCTTGTTAAAACACAATCTCAAATTCAATGACAAAAAACAATAGTTGTGAATCAAAAGAAATAAGTCCCATGCCTTCACTTACCAACTCCTCTTTTCCATGTTAAGATTACACTACATCAATTATAGTAGAAAAAAGACCTTACTATTCCCTCACCGAGTCCTTATGTAACCAAAATGTGAGGTAGAAAGAAACACTAACTCAACCACCACATGATCAGTTTGTAAAGGTACCATGAAGATGAATCATCATCAAATAAAATCAGTCAGTGAATGATGTTGTCATTCGTAAATGACATTGTAGTACTGTGAGTATTGAGCTACTTGTGCAAGAGATCCATGCAGGCCTGCAGTCCAGCTACGGCGCTGGGGAGCGCATGCAGGATTTTGCATAATTGACTGGGACATGAGTCTCAGTGCTTATCAAGGCTTTTCCTGTGGGGCTTTGAGGTGAAAGGGTGCAGAGACAAAGGGGTCTCCAGTGCTCCTTTCTGAGGTCCAGGTGTGTAAAGGTGGTACCGGGACAGTGCCCACTGTGGTCTGTCTGGTCATAGAGCCTGAAACTGGCCCAGGCTGCTGCAGGACTGTCCCCTCAAAGTGACGAGAATATTTGGCTAAAGCTTGTGGACGGAAAGGCTGTGGGGTGACATTTCCTAAGACTCCTGGTTCAGTGGCTGTTGCTGGATGTGGATATAGAGCCACACTGGCCACTCCTGTGGACTCCTTTCTTTTTCCAAAAGGTGCCTGAGCAAAGACATCGATGGACTGCTGTGCTGCAGGAGAGGGCCGTGGAAATGGGGCATTGGCAAACACATCACGTGTGTCTTCATGTGCAGTCAAAAACGGGGCGTTTGAGAACACATCTGCTGCTTCGGCCTGCTCAGGGGGACCAGCACACGTGTGCTGGCAGTGGTTCTGGGCTATGTTGTTTGATGGAGGGTAAGCCATTGGCTGTGCATGTACAGCGCTGTAGTGAGGAGCGTCTTCTTCCTCCTCAGAGTCCATCAGCAGAGGTCTGGAGCCACTGCAGTCGTGAGCACACATTCCACTCTCGTCCTGTTTAGGCTCCTGCTCCTCTTCATCACTAGAGTGCACACAGCCTTCGTTTGTTTGAGGATCTGAAGGTTCCCTCTCGGGTCCCTCAGTGAGAACAGTGTAGCCATTACTCTCTTCTTGGAGATCTGCTGGCAAAAGACATTCAAGATATCAACATATCAAGATGTGTTCAACCAGATTATAGTTTGTCAGTGTTAGAAACCACAACATATAAGCATTTCTATCACCACACAAAGGCACCAGTAGAAAAACTACAGCAGAGTAACACACATATACCTCCATCAAAATAGACAAGATCAGTGCTACCATTAAAACAGCAAAGCCATTGGTTCCACAAAAGTGCCTTACTCTTAAATAAGCTTTAATAAATTGTTGACAAAAATGCAACATCAGGGTTTTGTTTTAGAGTAACAGACATAAAAATGAGTGGAAACAAAGCACTGACAGCACAGGGGGCAGCAGTGAGACAGACTGCACAGATGAACACGCATCATTCTTACCTCAGCAGTGTGAAGTAGTAGTTACAGCCATCTCTTTGGAACAAGTTGTCTAAAACTGCCTAAATTTCCTAATTTTCACAATACATTTCAAAGCCAGCTGCTCTTAACATCAGTGATTCAGTGAGACTGAAGTTCTATTCATTTATGAGCTTTATTCACTTTAAGCCTTAGTTAAGAAAAATAGAAGTACACACTCAAAAGTGATTGACATTTGCTGCTATTGATTGCTGATATAATAAACAGAACTACCGGTATTTAAAATCAACCAGCACAACAAAATAATCACCAAAACAAGTAAAACCTTTAAGATAGACTACAGATCACCCTGTACTGATAAAAAAATAAACATATTGCATAGAATAGTCATGATAACAATGCAATGTTACAAACTCAGCAAAAGTAAACCGTTCTGATAGCTATTTGGGCCTCAATATTCCTAATGCATAATTGAAACATAACGTGAAAAACTGAGATGCCGTATCTCCTGTGTGGCATTAGTGCAGTTAATTACAGTGTAATGTGGGTGTAATAGTGTTACAATAAAATCAATCTTTAGAAGAAAGAAAATATGAACGCTAATATAACAGTTGTAGCTTGTAGATGTAATGTGTGTTTTGAGATAACACTGGAAAGAACAATAGTCCTGACACAAACACAACTGTCCGCCTGATTACTAAAGATAACATCTAAAATAAGTATTAATAAAACACCCTTTTTCACTGAGCTCAGCCTGACTGCTATGGCAAATGCACTAAAACTGATAAAAAATGACTGTTACAAAAAATACTATATATTAAAAGTATTATTTAGCATGACATCACCACATTTTCCAGATATTCTTCACATAATCTGTACATAATTCACTATAGTTTCTGCAAACATTAAAAGGCTAAAGCAATAAATCATTCAGTAACCTGTAACTGTGACACTGAAAATGTCCTGGCTACTACTGCAAACTTAAAGTGGCAAAAAAAGGATTTGGTTCACACAAAAATCCAGTCAATCCCTAAATCTCCTCTGTCATCATGTATAATACAGGTATCAGGCTGTTGAAAAAAGGATTTAATTTATCCAAATAACTATTGTCAAAGCTGGTCAATTTAACAGAACATGAAAATCATACTAGATGTCGCTGTGCCACTGGTGCCACAGGTCCACAGTACTGTAGTACATTGATGCCACATTACATTATTATTACATTTCCAGATGAATGTGGTGATACATGTGGTGCACTACCTGAAAGACACAGTTGTATACATGTTTGCCACAGTACTTTATATAGCAGAAGCACATATGCTCTGAATTCAAAGCTTTTAGGACAAAGTGCATATATAGTAGGTCCACAAAGTTATCCCTCTTTATATAGGCCCTTGTACTAAATGAACAGGCCCAACTTATTTAACGAAAGCTTCAACCTTAAACAAGAACATAAACGTTTGTCATGTAAATGTTCACAAAAAGACTTCACAATGGCAGTGCATTCAATGAGAAAAATATGAGCAAAGTATGAACGGAAGCCAAGGATATGTTCAGGCAATCGTGACTGTTTTACATGACTGTTTTGTAGCAGCTCAGCAGAGATAATGAAGCCAGCTTATCAGGCAGCTAGAGATGGAGTGGAGGCCAAGGTGGCACATCTAAAGAATGGTCAGGACCTAAATAATATATTGTAATAATTTGTTTCTCTCGGTTTAAAAGGTGCTACATGGAGTGTTCCTGTTTCTTAGCCTGGTCCCGCCCTGTTACAACTGTTTTAGCATTGCACTCTGCCCCTTCGACCTCTGCCACCGCCTCTAGAGGTCGATGAGCTGATCCACCAGCAGAAGGGAGCGGGCCAGGTTGGGGATGCTGGACTCAGAAGTGCCACTGTTGCTGCGCGAGTGACCACCTGAAACGTGCCAGAAAGAAAGAGGGGAACCAAACAAAAGAAGGAGAGAGATGGAGCCAAAGGGGAGTGTGAAAGCAAAAGTTATTATTTTTTTTTTTATAAAAGATTAAATCAATGGAGAAATTAATAATTGATGATAATGGTGGAAGGATGCATGAACAGAGGGGCAGAAAGAGAAAAAAAGACAGGCAGAGTGTGAGCAGGGATCAGTTGTACACAGATGCATTAATACAGGGAGAGAAAGGAGAAACCATTGTAACTTGAAGATAAACTACAAAGAGGAAAACACCTGCAGGCGGTGGAGCACTGGATGTAAAAACAAGGACGTAACGCTCAATAATGTGACAATGAGATGCCTAGCCTAGTTGACAGGATGCAAGCCATTCTCAGCTTATCAAGTCTATGCTAGTTACTCTTAAGAGGGACATTTACAAAGGCTGGTGGTGCAAGCAAAAAGGCTGTCTCAAGATCCTCCGTTTTCATAAGAGCTTACCTTGACTTGGGTTTTTTGAGATGAGCACAGGTATAGGGTCAAACTCATCACTGTTGCCCTGGTGCCCACACGACAAGAGGAGAGAAGAGTCTGAGGGTTGGGGCAGCCAAGACGTAATGGAAAAAGAGTAAGAGGTTGATTCAGAATGAAAAGAGAAATCAAGCAGGAAGTACACAACATGCATTTTTGAGGATTTGACCAAGGAATGGCAATATGACAAAAAAAGTATATCAGAATCTTCTTGGAGCCAGATTACAATTTTGATTTAATCTTATGAAAGTTCACAGTGTGGCCTTGTCATTTCCTTAGTGCCTTACAAAGCTTAACAAGCTGGTAAAGTGGGTAGGAAGAGTGTCAGTTTAAGCTGCACTAAATAGAGTGAATTTCAATATGACCAAATTAGCATGTTATCACAAAGTTCAGATCACAATTAGGTTTTACCACCATACTGCTCAGTCCTACTTTGATCCAAATGCACATGGCCTTACCAACAGGTGCTTGGTTTGTCAGTTGTTCCTCCAGGCAGGATCTAGAGCCCAGGTTATTGACAGAGGAAACACACTGGTTTCTGTGAGCAGGAGAGTGAGACAGGAGGTCGCAGCCCAGCAGAGAGCCATCACCAGTGAGAGGGTCTGAGGCAGCCAGGACCAAGCAGAAGGACAGAGGGTTTGAGCTGTTAGCTTTAGCGTTAGCAAACCACCCTAACTGCATCAAAGACATCATTAGACAACTTATCAGGCATACCATTACAGTCATTACATGTGCTAATTATTAGTTGTAACAAAACTGTAGGGCTTTAACAGCTAGACTAATATTCAGTACTGCAATCAACAAATGGGGATTCCACCCTGTATTTCTATGTATTTATTAATACCAGCATCAGCTCATTTAGCAATTTCAGCTACACCCCTTAACTAGTTGCCAATTTAGACCAACTTTTTTTTTTTGCTTGTGATGACACAGGCACCCCACCAATGCCCCATTAGCTTAGAGTTTGTCATTACATGTTTTTTCACAACAGAAAATGTTGTCAGGTTGTCACACATCAGCCTAAGGTACCCATAATAGCAAGTGCAGTCTCAGCACACTTGGCACTAAACAGTACCCACTCGTACATGTTAGCACCTAGCAGAAAAAGCATTACAGCTGGAAAGGCATGGCATGTAAAGCTGGGTAGTATGGGTACAAGTGGAAAGGGAGCCTTTTCATATCATTGTGAATCTTACATGTTAACAGTCACAATGAGGGCTCCATGTTGTGACTATGATCTACGTTCAAACTACAGCTGACCTTGGATGCCAGAAGAGCTCACATCTGGTTGCCGCTGGGATTGTGGAGCCTCTAAACCAGGGATCAGTGAGTCCACACATACCTCAGTTTTGGCTATGCAAGATAAACAAAACCACTGTATTAAAACACAGTTTAATGAATAATTTTAAGCAAGGATCACAGTAACAGCAGGGTGGCATCAACAAGAGCAGATACCATCAGTGCATCTCTCTGAGGAAGTTTTAAAAATGTCAGCTGGGGTTAAAAGGTCAGGGAGCAGCAGCGAGGGTTCAGGGGACTTGAGCCCCTCAATCAGTTTCTCTGTGAGGCAGAAATAGAAGAGGGAAGGAGAGAAAAGAGAGAGACAGAGACAGCAAGT
>KN492388.1:5576-16321 GCA_000787155.1 Scartelaos histophorus
AGGAAACTTCTACAAACACGTTTCTGAAATACACAGGATTCGCTGAGCAAAGTCTGACAAACTGTCAATTTTCGAATACAAATTGTGAGTTCTCAGAGAGCATCACAAATTCAACCACACAAATGAAAACAGGTATTATGATTGTCTAATGTACCGAAAATCAGAGTATTTTAATGTTGATTACTATTACTGAGCAGGCATCGATACTAAAAAGTCCCATTGATAAGACGGTGTAAAATCCACATTTTGGAGTTTTACTGGACAAATCCTTACAGAAATGTTGAGCTAACAGCAGTTTTTCACTTCATCTACAGACATATATTACACATTTCATCATAAATTATACTTTTTTTCTATCCTTCTTGACAGAAAAGTAAAGTAAATAATAATAATATATATCTCTAGCTCAGAAATTCAGAACTGTTGTTTACATTTTGTTATACTGTCATAAAACCATTAGCATGTATATCTGCTTGTTAATCACTGTAAATATATGATGTTGGCTTCATTTTGTCTCCACATGCTCCATTCCAAATTTTTTAAACATTCTAATATATTCTAATGACATAAAGTTTGAAAGGGTATATATATTAAGATTTAATGACTTGCAATGTAATTCTATTGCTCTTACATTGGACTTGAGACGGGCAGTTTTGAATCTGTTCTTACGGTATTGCAGTAGTTTTTGTAATTCGCCCCGAGTTTCCCTATGGTAAATGCGAGAGTTAGATTGAACATTTATAGATGTAGCATTCGAATATTTCTTATTAAAATAACACAAAATCAACAAAAGGGCACTGGCTCTTAGCCACATCTTCAAGTATGCCTTCTGCACATTTTACTGGCAGAAAATTAACAATATTCTAAAGACACTTCGTGCTTGCGGACGGATGAAGTTTGAGAAACAAGAAAAAGGAACCTGAACTATTAACGCTGGCATAAAACACATGCATTTTACTGATTGTCCAATTATGATATTAAAGGGAAACTATTTAAGATATACGGTTCAAATAAGGTGGATTTTGAAGCTTTAAATACTTCTAAAATCCTCAAAACAACACTTCGGTGAACTCCTGCACAGACTGGCTCTTGTTTGCTAGTGTTAGCTCGGTGCTAACTACGCGAAATCTGTCAATGTTTACGGCTTCTTTACTAAAGTGAGCTCACCTCGTATCGCACACTCAGCGGGACAGGTTCGGGGACATGTGGACAGTGCACGGCGGGGGTAAAGTGGCGAATCACCTATTTTTCGGCAGAGATTCTCGGCGTAGAGCAAAGAGAAACTGAAGTTTAAGGGACCTCCATGATTTCACCTTAGGACTACTTCCGCTGCGTCACTTCCTCTAGAATTTAAACTTATTCACTTATTAAAAACGAACTAAAAATAAACTAAAACGAAATACACTGACTAAAAATAAACTGATACAAAATTAAAAAAAATATATATATCTAATATTTAGACTTCAACATCAACACCAGTAATTGTGTCCATATTTAGGAATTTTGCAGCCACTTTTTGCTCTATAAATTGTTCAGGTTAGTACATTTAGTATAGAATGTTATTTAATCAGTGTTTTTCAGATTCTAGAATGTGATGATATTTACAGATGGGATCAGATAGTCTGTGCTTTATCATGAAAATGTAAGGTCACAAATGTTGAACCTGATTATTTCTATTAGTGATTAGACCCACTTCCTCAAGACTCATTTTAGCTAATTGTTATTGGAATTTAGATATCATCTGAAACACAGGAGTACAAAAGGATGCATTGTAAATTACTTCAGAAAGGTTTGCATTCTCAGTGGAGGTGGGGGGTAGATAATGACAATGGAAAAGTATCCCTTTGAAACAAAAAAAATTGTCTCCCCTCCCTTAGCTCGGATGGCCTCTAATCATTTGCAGTCGAAAAAATAGACACTAATAACCAAATGAAATTATTTTATTACAAATAAACAAATAAAATGACAAACAGCGTCTGAATTTTGCTTCACAGAAAGGTGTCGACACAAAGCACTGGCCTGTGATATCAGCATTTGGCTCAAACTAGAATATCAAGAGACAAATGTTTTTCACAAACAATCTTCGCGGAGAACAGTACAAATAAAAAAAAAAAATAAAAAAACTATTTAAGGCTCAGTTACATTCAGCTAAAACAAACAGCTTAAGTATTTTAACCAGAAGATGTGGAATAGTGATGAGATAAAACATTACCAAAAAAGTAAAAGTAGGCTACTATTGAAAATTCAATAGCAATCAATACCAAGATACCCCTGTTACTCATTTCTACTGTAAAAATTACAATATACAGTAGTTTCTTCAGGCTAACTTGTCTAAAATAATCATTTGTTTGAACAAACTCTTCACATTTGGATGATTGTCTTATTTTAAATGAACTAAAAAACAAACAAAGCAAGACAAAACTAAAATAATACAAATGATTAGGAATGTAATATTAAACCCACACAGTGCTACACTTATTTTTTGCAGGAGGCTCATTGACGCGACATCTATAATCCATGAATTTGCCAATTAATGAACCACAAGTCACAGTATCATCAACAGATCATCTGGCAAGTCCAGATTCATGGATCTCTGCAGGTTTTATACAAAGGGACGTGAGTCTGGTCCTCACATCTTCTGTCACATTTCGAGAAAGAACCAAATATGGCTGTCCAGTCACATTTGTTTATCTCAGGGACACATGTGAAACAAAGGAGCTTATTGGTCACTATCATTTTGAACAAAACGTAATTTCACTCCCCTCAAGTGAACAGAGTTTAATACTTCTGCATGTTTTTCAGTCCCGTGATTTTTTCCCCTTTTTTCCTCGTAAGCAGCCATATTTGTTTTGATAGGGACGGACCACGCATCTCCCTAATCCACCTGTCAATCACATTCATCTGAACTTGGGCGAGTTTCACCAGTGACCAGACTCACATCTTTGTAAAATATTGAAGAGCTGTGTATTCTGCAGCCTAGGCCAGTCACTAGTGCTAGTATTTTAGTCTGCAGCAAAGCAGTTCATTTTAGACCCAAGAGTTCTACAATGAGAGTAATGATTATTGTGAGACTTTTGGTATCACAGTATTCCACACAATTCAAACATAAAAACAATACAATGGAGTGTGTGAATATTGACATAAAAAAATACAAAAAAAGGCATCAAACTGAAGCTGCCCTGTGTCCACTGAGGTCAAGTAAAATGTGTTAGAATCAAACACTTAAACTGGCTTTTTCCAGACAGACACACACTAAAGCTGTGAAGAATACAATACAATCTGCCAAACAATATTCACTATGAAATTCGACTAAAAGAAAATATAATCAGAATTGCTCCGGTTCTGGGTAAAGGGAGTATACTGTAAAAAAGTTGTATATAGGCAAGTCAAACATTTACGCTCTCCATCCATCCATTTTCTCCCGCTTAATCCGGCTGGGTCGCGGGGGCAGCACGCTTCCCATTACTCTGTGCACCAGACCCAGACCCTATGAACCCCTCTGCAGGTGGTGGTTATGCTCTCTCCTACTACAATTTTAACCACAAATAAATTGATCAATGTCTGTTTGCATTTAACATGGCTTTTGTGGGGAGGGGAAAACATAATTTCCCATGTTTAATATTTCAACTAACAAAAATTACATGAATAAGAATATTTTAAATTAATTTGAGTGAAACAAAGACTCAGTACAGAATGTAACTTTTCACCTGAAAGATTCCATTCCCCAAAGCCAAATAAGAGTCAGGTTTGTGGAGTTGCAAGCCCACTCACAATAAGGATGCATGTTTTTCTATGTTTTCGATGCTTTAAACACAAGGTGAAAAGAAAATCTGTTAGAAAGACACATACTGTGGTTTTAAAGACAAAAAAATCCTTGCTCCTTAATCCCTTAGTAGATCATTAAGAAAAAATATGAGTTCGGAATATGAACCCAGACTGAAGTAGTTCAGAGGTAAAATTGAACTGTTCATTTTGTATCTTCCGTATGTAAAATGGAGTAGGAAATATTTCTTAAATTAACCAATCCACAGTCTTCATTATAAAGCTACTCAACTGAGGATTTCATTCAAGTCACTTTTGCAGTGAAAATAACTATTCGTACTGTTTTTAACTCAGTAAGGAGCACAGATTATCTTAAAAACTAAGGTCATAATTTACAGGTCCTTTGATGCTACATTATAATAAACTCTAATATTATTTTGAATTAAATGTTTGTGCTTTTCCCTCCAAAATGCTTATAGTTCTGACATTGAGCACTTTGTAAATCCTTCCTTCATTTACAGAACACTGATTGTACAATGCAGATTCTGAAGTTAAAGCAAAGTATAACATAGAGCCAAAACATGCCCTTGTATTCACATTCAGTGATAAGACTTATTTACACTTTAACAGGTGCTCTGCCCGCTCCCCTCAGATAACAAGTTGTAAAAACAACAGTGAAAGCTTTGTCGAAATCTGATTTTCAGAGCAGTAATTAATAAATAAATAAGAGCAGTGGTTCTCAAACTGTGGAACATGCACCACACTGACTCCAAGCCAGTTCTATCCACATTCCTTTCCTCCATGTAGTGTTGTCGTGACGCTAACATTTCAAACTGGATTTTGATATTAATGAGTGCACTCGATACTCAATCCCAATTCTGATACCAAAAAGATAATGAAAAACACAACAGAATGTGATTTTCCACATTAAATGGTACTATTTTCTTTTCTATTCCCATGTGTCTTATTTGTGTGTTATCAGTGTCCAGGTAGGTTTCATAGTGGGCTCTACTAGTCACTGTGCTCTTATACTTAACACAGATAAAGATTACTTGTACTGTGAATGTGACTTTGTAAGTATGAATACCTGTACAAATGATACAGTTCTGATTTAGTTTCGGTATCGCTTAGTATCTGATTTTCATTACTTTTGACAGCCCTACTTGGCAGTACTTGGATGTTACCCTCTGTCTTAGCTGGTACTTGCTGTGTACAGTTTGAGAGCCTCTGCACTTGAGTCTTTTTCAAAATCCAAATATGGCAAATTTAAAAGTTCTGACTGGAAGCAAACCAGCTACAGGTCAGGAGCTTCTGTTCAAATTCAAAATTCAAAATTTTAATATGGTGCAAAATGTGCTAAGAACTTTGTAGTTATAAAGTTCACCATGTAGCATTTCAATTTGAGGTTTTTGCTCATTAGTCATTAGTTACTTAAACGCTTTTAAGTCTTATAATCTATTTGAAAGTCTATGAGAAAAATGAATGGGTTCCAGTTCAGTATTAGAATCTTTTTGCAGAATTTTTGTTTATCTGCGCTTTTGTATTTTATATTTAAAGTGCATATGACAGGTTAGACTACACATTTTAATAAAACATAGGTGACATCATTATATTTTTAAGCTGTTACCTGGCAATAAGAATGTTTACATGGTCCAAAACCTGTCTACATTGCACAATAGTTAGGGATTACGCTAATAAAAATAAACTACAACCTTTATTTTGTTAAATGGAGGTTTAAATGGTCATAAAATTGCCTTCCTGATGGATAAATTGTCTCATTATTGGATTTGTTGTTGTGGATTGTTGATGTGGATTCTGTTTTAGTACTAACAGCGATACTGCATGTATCTTTGTAGAAAAAAAGTTGAAAAGAAGAACAAACTGACGCTTAACTGATGTAAAACTGATAAATTCTGACCACAGGTAGTATCACCAAACTCAATGAGAATTAGAAAAACACAAAAATCTGTCACATGCACTTTAGGGTTGTGCTTTAGCAACTTGCATCTTTGCTTCATTTTCCCAGTAGGCAAATGTGTCCTCTGCATTTGACCCATCCTTCAGACTCTGGTTTAAACCTGTATTTCACCCATGCTTTACACAGGAGCAGTGTCTAGCTGGAGGATTCTTGTGCACGTTATGGGTTGTGGTTTCTGGCTCTCTTCTGTTAGATTTTAAATACTGGTGAATGACTGTAGCTTCAAGTCCAGGCATGCTCATCTCTTATAGTGACTCGGAGCGTCTGCAAACATGTATTTCAGTCTGTAGGCCTCAGCCAATAGGAGACCCACTTCCTCATTGCCCCAGTGGATTGTGGGAAGGTTCTGCAGCAGCATCAGAAGACCCTGTAAATGTAAAACACATTTAAGAGAAGTAAGTAATCCTCTTTATTCAACCCATCCTTCGTTTTAAACTGACAGGAGCAGTACACCAGTCGGGAATCCATCTCCAGATCTTGAGCTAGTCTTGGCCAGGACTAACTTTAAGAAGGGAGTACTACGCAAAATTGATTTTTTGGAGCTTTCACCCATATTATAATACTATTCCCTCACCTAATATATGTGGAATATAGCATTGTCCAAAAAATAAAAGTAAGGGGTGTTAGTGTTAATACCCCACAGTGGTAAAATATCCCCTCTTTAACTCCCCTGCCTTGTGCATGTTGTGGGTTGACTGGGGAATACAAATTCAGAAAGAAAATGATTTATTTGAGGGATTCTATGTGTGTAAATCTGTAAAATCTACTGCGTAAATGTGCCAGATGATAGCAAAGGTACTTATGCAGTTCAAACAATTAACTCCAAAAGCAGAATGAGTTCCTCATGTTTGATCCTGCACCTAAACAGCTCTTGTACATAGTCAGGTTGTATTCAATAGTATTTCATAACATTGTAATAGGGCTCAGAGAGGACAAACCTGGAAGTCTGCAATGGACAGGATTTCCTTCCTCCACTTGATGAGAAAAGCAGCACAGACATACAGGTGGAAATGAGAGAAACCCTCAGACTCAGCCTGAGGACCAGAGGAAAACACAAACATGAAAACAGGACAACAGTACAGAGCTCAGAAGTGTGGCAGCGCACATCATTACAATTTTTACAGAGCCTAATGAACCAATGGAGACTGTAATGGACACACATTGTGCAAAACGTACTTTTTGGAGTTTTTAATCCTGTTATACAATTGTCAGCTCATCAGCACATACCTGGAGTTGAGTTTCATTCACGCACATAAACATAATTGGATTCCCTCTAGAGTAAAACTGTTCAAATGCATGGCTTTAACAGTCTATTCTTACTGCTGTTTGGTTTAATTTATCTTTATGGACGCTTTGCACAACTATCAGATACATGCTGATTTCCATGGTAACGGTATATTTTGGCATTCAATCCAGAGATCTATATGGTCTTACTGTGTTAGTGTGTGGAGGTTTGTGTTTCACCTGATAAGTGTCCCACAGCCGTATGGTGCAACGCAGAGGCAGCTCTCTCATCAGAAGATTATTCATCCAACGAAACGCAAACTGTAAATACTCCACCTCGTACCGACGGAAGTGCACGTGGATGCCCTCTGCAGGACACAACAAACAACAACTCATTTAGAAGGTTTTATGATGTATGTTATAATGTCATTTCATCATTTTAAACTCCATACACCTTGAAAACTACCACTTCATGACATCTAAGGTGGAACATTTTGACAACTTATGAGGTTTAACAGTGATTCTGAAAAAAGAACAGAGTACAGACCATCGATTCTGCTGATGAGCTCCTCCAGCGCTTTCACTTTGTTCTGAATTCCCGGCTGAGCAAATGTGTAGTTATCCTGTAAAAATATGTTATAAAGTGTCAAAAGAGTGAGCAGAGATTTGCTTTTTTCACTAGTTTGGTTGATGTAAAAGAGCATTTGATCAAGTTGGGCAAGTGTGAACCCCCCTATGACAATCTGGAGAGACGAGTGTGGAGTGAAAGTGGCCGATCTACACATTCCACAGTGAAAGCAAAAGATGGAATTGGGTAAAAACGTGGCTGGAGCTCCTATATTTGTATGCAGCTGCTGTTTGGACAGAGGCAAATGATGTGGCTCTGTTCTCTTGAAGCCCACTGTCACCTTTAAAGTGACTATGACAATTTAGACTGCTCATTTTACAAAAACACACTTAAGATCATCATAAGAAAATTAAAAATAAATAAATTACAATTCTTTTTCTGAGTTTCCCATTTTTTATGTTTAAAAATGTTAAGCTAGGAAATTTGATTAGAATTATGTAGGAACTATTTAATACATTGGGGCAAGACTCTTCTAATGTACACAGAAATTATAATTTGGTTAATACAAATACAAGAAAACTTTTATTTTGTAGAAATAATGTTTAAAGTATCAGTAAAGTGTGTTTCTTGTATAAATTGTGCCAAACTTCTGAATAAAATTCTTCCAGTGTGATCAATATGGAACGTTCTAAAACAGAACTCTATTTCAGGTCACTTTTAACATACAAACTAAGCCTAAATTCGAGAACCACCAAAACTTTAACTTTAAATTCTAGAAAAGCCCTGATCACAGACCTGTATCCCATCCAGTAACTTGCTCATGCACCAGAAACTGTCGGCCTCAATATTACTCTGAGTTTCTACCGGAAGAGCCGCCACATCAAAGTTCTCCATGTCCTTCTCTGAAATCACAAGAAGAAGGGACCAGATATATGCCGCTCTCTGAATATGAGCCTATTTCAATTAAAAAATCATTCATTTATTATAAACAGATTAGTTAGATTCAATAATGAATCACGAGTTACTAAAAGCATGTCATGATAACACATTTTGAAGCATAATATATTGCTAAAGAGAAATATACCAACTACTTATAAAATGATAACACTAAAGCAAACAATTCCAGGAAAACTTTTTTAATAGACTGTATCATTAAAAGGCTTAAGCTCCAACAAATAAACAGCAGAATGAAGCAATAATTAGCCACAAAAGTTACTTTTTCAACCCTTGATGGCTCAAAACGTTCCCATCATTGCAAACAAACTGTACATATGATAAATATTGAGCTCAAAATATATTGTTCTAGCTTTCATATCCACCTTATTCTGCCTCGCCAACTTTTGTCTCCATAAATGCTCTTAAACCAAGCTAATTGGGGATCCCATTCATGTCATGGAAACGTTTTGCATCTAAAATCTGACAAAGTTGGTTCATCTGGGTAAAATGTTGAATTTTCATGTGACCAACAAGTCCACACTGCACTGACTGTATGAAGGATTTTAAACAGATTACGTATTGAATTTATTTGCTGTAAAGATTGGCCCCATACAAAATAATACAACCTGAATCATGACTGGAGCGCTCACGGCAACTTTCAGAATTGGGTAAATATCGAACCATAAAATCAATTAGTAATTATTATAACAGACTTACTTTACTATAGATACACACTATAAATAATATCAAGCCACAAAAAGGTAATAGTTCTATTTCATCCCTCCTGACCGCCAGAGGCGGTGCTTCAAGCACTGGATGATCATCCTTGCGCATGTCGAGAATTTTAATAACAATGTCACCCTTGACCTCTGGTGGCACGTGACATCGGAGCTCAGTCCCTTTTCACCTTCTCGCACGCAGGTTGCATGGTGGATGTGTTGCAAAGAAGTTTGCTATTCCCACTGTTTTTTTGTTGCTGCTTGTCGCGTTAGCCCCGTGAGTCAGTGCTGCGAGTTTTCTCGCCCTCCTGGGGCTGCACAAGCCGCAGGTCAGCCTACTGGTTCCGTTGTGGAGGTAGGCTGCTGTTGCAATAGTAGTTTCGCCGTAGCTACACGCTCAGTAGATTTATGCTGCTGTTTAACATAGCCGCTTTCGGCTTGTATTTGCTTTCCATATACAGTGATTAATTGTTTTGTTTTGGGTTTTGTTGGATTTGCCGCGTTCGGCTAGTTCCTTTTACTTTGTCCGTAGCCAGTGGCTCGGTTAGCCTACTGCTTTACCGGGCTGTTACTGTTGAATAACCGTGTGCGGTTTATTCTGCGGTGGGTCACTAGTGACGTTTTCTGTTCGACCTGACCCTATTGCCCTATTGGGTGTGGCCGATGTAGCGTACCGCGTAGTTGCGGGTCACTAGTGGCGTTTTCTGCTCAACCTGACCCTGCTGCGGGGCGCACGGTTCTGACTGCGGCCGAGTCGCTAGTGGCATTTTCAGCTCGACGCGACTTGAGTGTATAGACTGCTAGACTTCTGGCTTGTATTGGGTTGCAATACCTTGCCACAATGCTTGAGTCCTTAAGTTGCCAGGCCTGTCTTGCTCCCCTACAGCCTGATGATGGGCATGACCTATGTCCCGCCTGTCTTGGGGAGGAACATCTGCGGGAAGCCCTCACTGATGAGGCATGTGTTAACTGGAGTATGTTATCTTGGTCCGTGCGTATGGCCCGTTTGGCAGCATTTGAGGAACCCTCTTCCTGGATGTCTGCGAGGCCTTCGGACCTTTTACCTGCTGGCCAACCCGTAGATCGTAAACGGCATTCTACTGGGGAGGAATGTGTTCCACCGAAGCCCAAGAAAGGGATGCCGGGGAAGTTGTCCGCAAAGGTGGATACTTTGACCTCTGAATTGGCCCAAATGTGGGCCTTAATTCGGGACCTTCAGGCGGATGCCAGCCGGACGGTGGCCCCCCAGCACCTCTGAATGCCCAAATGCGGGCCTTAATTCGGGACCTTTAGGCATGATGTGGCTTCTATTTGTGATGATGTCATTTTGGTGGCGCCCTCTGACACCCATTTTCAACTGGGTGGTGAGGAGCAGAGTTCTAGAGTCTCAGACTCAGGGTCCCTGTGCTCTTCCTCTTCTCAAGCTGGTGACGAGTCAGTCACTGCGGCAATATGCACGGCTCTCGTGCGTTTAAAGCTAGATGTGCCACCGGCTGAGACCGCTCCCTCTAGCGCCTTCTTTCGCTGGCAATCTACTGCTTCCCAATTTGCAGTTCCT
>KN492391.1:9407-40939 GCA_000787155.1 Scartelaos histophorus
GTAGGGCAGTTATTCTCATCACTGTTATCAAAGCAGTCATTGTGCCCATCACAGCGCCATGAAGCAGGAACGCAGCGTTGGTTTGCACAGGTGAATGCAGAGGGGGAGCATGTGGTATCTAAAATGTATGAACACCCTGTATAAACAGGATTCAACAAAGGTACATGTACTAATACTTTTCAGTGACATCATGCTGGGGGTGTTCTACATGTTTAGGAGTTACCATTGTGACACACAGCACACACTAGCAAACATTGTAAAAAAAAAAAGTTTGTTTTAAGAATGTCTGAAACTCAATATGGACAATCATCGTCCTGTTTATGTGTTTGATTTTCAACAAAAATGTGAGAGTGACTAACTGAAAAACACATCATCTCACCCATTATAGCTCCAATCAAGTCAGTTCTTTATCGTTAGATTGTGTTAAAATATAGCTCAGATTAAGTTGAACAAAGCTTAGTGCCTGAAGAAGAATAGTGCCTGAAGTTAAGTTCACACCCCAAGCAAATGTTAATGACATCAGCTGCAAAGTATCAATAAAACAGTATCTGAAATATTATTACTGTGAACTCCGCAGTTGACTTCATCTGTGTTGTCATGGCAATCGTCAACACCATCACATCTGTAGCTGTTTGGGACACATTTGCCGTTGCCACAAGAGAAAGAGTTGACTCCACATTGCAGGGTGGGGGGCTCGTTCGAAGGGTCTTCTACACATATCTGATGGTTAAGTGATAGCTTCATTCCATATGGACACCCACACACTCTGCGGGAGTCTGGAGCTGGAAAACAGAAGTGGCTGCAGTCTCCATTTGGATTGGTGGGTCTGTTGCAAAGATTTGAACCTATATGATGAGATGGAAAATTGTGGGAGTTTAAGTTACAGTTAATAATGTGTGTAATTGAAAAAAAAAAAGATAAAATACTGACCAATCTGTGTGTTGGAGTTAAAGGACTTGACATGCATGATGTGGCTGACTCCTCGTCTAATAATGACCCTCTCTCCACCGTCAGTCTTGCGCACACGCACGATGCCACCCAGTCGCCAGTCAGTGAAGTATGCATAGCCTGGATGACAGGTGCAACAGACCATAAACCTTAGTATTGAATCTTTCATTACTTCACAGTAACTTTAGTAGCCCCTTAAATGAGCCTCATTAAAGCAAGAGGCACACAGTCACTACACGATCTGATAACATTCTTTACCTTCAAAAATAGTCAGGCCAAAAGGATGAGAGATCTGTGAGATACGGTCCAAAGAAAGCCTGTTCTGCCCATCAAAATTGCTGTGCTCAATTTTATCAAAGAATGCATCCACCCAGTAAAGACGCATAGCACTACACATTGAATTGAACACACAAGTTAAACATAGCATTAAGTAGTTCAGCATTTCATGTGTGGAGTTTCTGACTTACCTCCAGTCGATGGCAAGACCGTTTGGCCAACCAAGAGTAGTGTTTACAATGGATATGGCATGTGACCCATCACCCCAAGCCCTCATAATCTTCGCGGGCCTGTACCAGTCAGTCCAGAAAATATACCTAAAGATGTAAACCATATTTAGGTTATTTAGAGCATTAAATAAATATGTTACATATGTTACAAAATAAAGAAAATCAGTGGCTTACAGTTTACTCTTTGTGTACTCTTTGAAATGTTTTCAAAAGAAATGGATTTGACCTGAGTCTAAATATTATTCCATGTGTTCATGATAAAATCCACTATACATTATTGTCATTGATAATATATGTAGAAGATGGTAACAAGAAAAAAAATGGAGATATCCGTTTTTGTAGTT
The DNA here is from genome assembly GCA_000787155.1 of Scartelaos histophorus. Classification (NCBI taxonomy): domain Eukaryota; kingdom Metazoa; phylum Chordata; class Actinopteri; order Gobiiformes; family Gobiidae; genus Scartelaos; species Scartelaos histophorus. The sequence continues at coordinate 11,206 of KN492391.1, forward strand.
GAACTCTCTACTAAGTTGAACCAACTTAGTAAAGTTCATACAATGCTCCCCTTCATACTAATCTCAAATTCTAGACACAAGGCTTTATGACCCCAAGGCTGTAAGAAGTAGATGTATTATGTACCCGAGAATAGGGTGCACCACAATGGCCCTGGGATTATTAAGGTTTTGTACAATAGCCCTCCTGGACTTGTCAGCCAGCTTCAGCACAGATATGCTCCTGTATCGGGGGTCTGTCCAGTAAAGATTTTTTGAGATCCAGTCATAAGCCAGGTCCTCCACTCCTTCCACGCGATTGGCTGCAAGCACCTCCCTGGCTGCACAGATCAAAGCAGACAATCCACCGTTTGTCACAGAAATGAAAGAGAAGCAAATTTAAATAATAAACAAACTGTTAGATTTAATTTCCACAAAATGTGCATTGATAGAAAAAGCCAAAGATGCTCCACAAACAACTGGGACTATCGGGGCAGTGACCTTTGTTTGAGGCACCACTTCCATGCTGTAAATGCAGTAAAAGATGTAGTCATGTTTGCTTCTTTGTACATTTGATAATCTGAATTGGTAAATGTTAAATGGTCACATTTTTATATAGAATGTTTGTTTTTCTAGGCATTATCGAGCCATAAAATAAAACTGAGTAAGTCTATGGTAGACTTTAATGTCATACTGTGGACAATTCCAATCAACGCAATGACATATCCACAGAAACAAGCAGGTGATGGACCCTCAACTAAAAAAATGACATAGCGCACCTTTAAACAACAACTAAGCAGAACTAACATTACTCACCAGTGCCGTCTACATTTTGCTTGTAGATAATATCTTTTGTAGTATCTGAGAAGAATATTGCATCGTCTTCTGCACTAAAGTCCACCCCAACAAAGTAGGAGGGGGCCCCGGTGATGGGTAGGATGATGTCTTCTTGAGAGGAAAGGTTAAAGGGGATTCCTCTTACAGCCAACTGACTAGAGAACAGAAGGAACTGCCTCACACCTTAAAAAAACAACAACTGGTTAGCAAGAAGAAGAAGAAGAAGAAGAGAAAGTTGTACAAACCAACACATCTCTTTCCATCATTATGCAGGTCAAAGCCCAGTCTGCATTTACAGCGGTACCCCAGTCCTCCATTGTCACTCCTATGACTCAGGACACAGATCTGCTCACATCCTCCTTTATTGACACTGCATGGGCTGGTCACTGATGAAGAAAAACAACATAAGTATCTTTCTTTCCACTATTTTCTGATCTGCTGTATTTTATAATGTTGTTTTCTCATCACAGATATACCTAGAGTTGTGTTTTGTTTCATGTGCACATGTTTAACACACAAATCCTGAATATTTAGGCTGTGACAACCTTCTGCTGTCATGTGGTAATACAGGAAGTGCTCCATTGTGTTTTTAACCTCCATACTTCACTGGAATCATTGGGATCAGCCCTGAAATTTCCAATTTTTACTGGAGCAAAGGTAAAATGTAGCTGCTAAATTGAAAACTATCTCTTCATGAAAAGGTAGAACAGAGCATTTCGAGCTTAGAGCTTGACAGACTAATGATAAATTATCACTCAAACATGTGTGAATGAAACAAACACAACTTCAGCCAGTGTTTGATGAGGTAACAACATTATAACCTGAGAGTATTTAACCTAATCTTTTAAAATCTACATTTATTCTGTTTTGTAAAAATACAGTTTGTATATTTTTCATATAAAATACCTCACTACATAAACCTAGCTCTCTGAAAGATTCGAGTCTTAGTGATTAATATACTGCAGTTCTCAAATCTGTTGATCTGTTTTGAACACTTCCTACCGTAGGGCTGTTTGAGTGGATGGATGACCGCTACACCATGGGGAGTTTGAGATGTGCGGTAGACAACTTGAGGGTTTGAGTCAGTGAACTTATTAGCTTTCATCACAGCCATCTTTGTCCAGTCTGTGAAGTAGACGGTGTGTTCAAACAGACTGATGCCAAACGGGTGGGGGACTGCCGCTCCTCCATGAACCACAGTTTTCCTTTAAATATAAAACATATGTAATTTACCATTTAAAAAAAACAAGGGAAGTGTTTGAAGAGTTCATTTGCAAAAACAGTTGAAAAAGTCAAGGAAGTTTATAGTTTATTCTTAGTATAATCATTTTTCAAAAGTTAAATGTATTTTACTGTTATCTAAATATTATTCCATCCCTTCTTGATAAAATTCACTAGACATGTCTTTCACAGGCCCGTTGACAAAAATTTGGGGGCCATGGGGTAAGAAGTTTAACATGCCATCCCCATCCCTAATATAAATTCATATAAATTAATTCTGTATCCCTAAGAAATTTGGCCCTCTAAGACACCTTCTCCCCAAGAAAATAGCATTTTGGCAATTTTTCAAAACAGAGATATCTGTTTTTGCTGTTGAACTCTTCATTAGTTATGTGTGATTTCTTTACCTATAAAGACCATCATATGTTACAGTCTCGATGTAGTCATAGCGGCTATCAACCCAGTAAATACGTTGAGCCTCAATATCAACTGTGATACCAGCAGGCCAGCCCAGTTTGCTCCGTATTATGCCATAGCGGTTCGTTCCATCCATGTAGGCCCGTTCAAGACCTGGCTGTCCATGTAGTGCTTCCCAATCAGAGAAGAACATATATCTGCAACATATAAGGAGGAATACACTGTTGTGAAGTAACTGAACCAAGAATATCCATTCTGAATATTAATTTTGAGTAACTGTTTTCCCGTATAGGAAATTTTTTATTTGGTGGTATTCAGTTTCCTTTTCTAAAATCAAAGGGAAACATGGTGGTACTTGATCACTCAATTTAGGTTTCAAATTGCACAGAATTGTATTTTTATTTTGTAATTTAATTGCAACTCTCCGTGAAAGTATTCTGAGTATTCAGAATACAGTACTCTGATTGACCCATGCATTGGAATATGTTACAAAACACTTTTTAATGTGGGTATTCAGATTTTTTTTAACTAAATATATTTTCAAATTATTCTTCCCATCACCATATTAATCACTTCATTTTTCAGATTAGTTTCCATTTGGGTGAATACTGCTCACACCAAAGAGACATTAATTTAAGTCCAACAATTTATCTGTAACCACCTGGCTTTCCGCCCCCTTGAACTATACTATTGGATTACAATGGGGGGTCATCACTTACATTGCTCCTCTCTAATCCACCCAGGCCAATCTGCTAATCTCCCACACATAGCCATTATTCCACACCAATGAAGCACGACACAGATACAGTACATGGAGACCGGGAATGGCAGAAGATGTGCTTTACCCGACTGTGGGGTCCAGCGCCAGGCCTCTCGGGTTTCCAAGGTTTTCAGTGATGAGCGTGACCCGGTTCCTCCCATCAAAGTCCACCATGTCGATCCTGTTGACACTGGCCTCCACCACATACAGTTTATTGTTCACCCAATCCACCGCCAGGTTCTCGGGGTAGTCAACTGATACATTTAAAACCACCTGCACATTGGAACCGTCCATATCCACCGAAAACACCTGCATACAAAAGACAGCATTGTTGTGAGGACATAGGATGCAGGTGCGTTGGATAAAATGTAATTATTATAGGGAGATGAACGTTGGACTTAAGAATCATATGTACACTAACTAAAAATGTAAAAATCTAATCCATACTCATCTAATCAATACTTAATAATAATTATGCCTAGAAATGCACTTGAAGCCTGTCAAAGCACCATGATGTATATAATGTATGTATCATTATTTATTAACTCCACACATGGTGATTGTAAGATACTTCTGTAGCCATAGCTGCCCTTGGGCAGACTAATGGAAGTAAGGCTGTCAGTTTGTGCTATTGGCCCCCTGAAGTGTCTTGCCTAAGGACATAATGACAGAACTTGAACCAAACAAGAGTAAAACGCTCAGGGTGGTGGATATTGCCTCAATTAAAGGTTTAAAAAGAAGTACTTAAGAAGTACTTGTTTTACAAAAATGGAAGCATTGGCTTCCAAAACTGGCTAGAAGAGCATTGTTTAATTTGAAAGGTGATACAGATGTATAAAAACAAGCAGGTAACTAAAGAGCTGTAGTGCCACCTTTTTGGAGCATTCACATGCCCTTTTGTACTCACCCTACTTTTAAAAGCTCACCTGCCAATTGCACAGTGACTGCATTTGAAAGAGCTCCGCTAAGAAACCAGTGCAAGAGTCAAACAAAGACTTTACAGAAAGCCAAGAATGCATAGGTAGTGATTGGAAATAAACGCAGCACATGATTACTTTGAACAAGATAGAGTTTCAAAAATTAAGCCTTGGTATGTGAACATCATACCGGCATATCAGGAGGGTTTCAAGATTAGGCCATTTGGATTCCTTTCCCCGTCTACTTCCCTTCATTAAGAGCGCGCCGCAAAGGAGCCAAGTGCTTTCCCCATTATTATAGTATCAACACTGCTGATATTTTAGGGATAAGAAAAGGAATTTTATCACAAGTCGTTTCTTTCCAATCCCGCTCTTTGTGTTTGTTTAACTGGCTACAACACAGTTTACACAGGCAAACAAATAAGAGAAATACAACTCTAAATGACCTTATTTTGAATTGTGTCCGACCAGAATATCCTCTGAAGATTGTAATGGAAGTCCACTCCCACTGCAACTCCACGATTTTGTGAATGAATCAGCGTGCGATAGTTGTTACCATGGATGTCGCCTATTAACAAGTCTCTTCCATTTGAAAACAACAGAGATGGTGCTCCAGCTGCAAAGAAAATAAAAAACTGATATTTAACAACAAACAAAGAAACCAAATAATAATAAGTTTTGTGTACCAATAGAAATACTTACTTGATACATTAGCTCTGCAATATCTATGCTGCTCCAGCGTGTAGCCCTGATGGCAGCTACAGCGATGAGAGCCGGTCCTGTCTTCACACACCTGGTCACACACTCCCCACATCGAGCAGTCATCAAAGTCTTTGATATAAAAAAAACAATTCATTATTCAATTGTTAATTAAAAAATAAATCATTGTATTTATATAGTGCTCTTCAAGACACCCAAGGCGCTTCATGGTATTATTCACTCACTCCACACTGGTGGTGGTAAGATGAGTGAGAGGTGCCAATCTGTATTACCAGCCCCTTCAACCAGCACCATCCCTCATGCACACACCACATTCCTATTAGGCAATGTGGGTGAAGCGTCTTACCAAAGGACACAACAACCTTTTTTGCCACTGGTGCCCCACTGTGGCACTTGAAACTCCCAGTGGTCTCCCATCCAAGTACTAACCAGGCCCTGCTAAGCCTCTTGAGATCTGACGAGATCAAGCTCTGACAAGCCGGTATGGAAACTTACACTTTCTCAAATTAATATGAAAGTTATAGTCTAGGTACAAAAAATTGTTTAACCTGTGCAAGACCGAGAATTATTGGTGACAATGAATCCAGATGGACACAAACAGGTGCCTCCATCAGGAGAAGCATGGCAGCGGTGCTCACAGCTCAGAGACGCACATTTCCAAATACCTGAAAGCACAAAGAAGCAAATCAAAAGTTAATGTTTGAGGCATTCATATGAAAATGTACTGGGTATACTTATACTGACTGCAGTTGCGGCCTGCTGTACTGTTGGTTTCATCTTCTCCATCTGGACAGTGTATTGTCCCGTCACAGAGATGTTCCATGGGAATACACAGCCCAGATGAAGGACAAGCCCATTCTCCTGGATAACACTCCCTTGGTATATTATCTGTAAAATGTAGAAACATTAGAATTTATCCAAGTATGTTTGGTTATTGAGAGGAAAGTAACAAACAGGGAAGATCCTGTATTACATAGAAATGACTTTTGTGAGCTTTAGGCCATGTTAGAATGTTGCCTGTCGTTTCCTTCTCAAAAACATTCCACACAAAGCTTTGTTTTGTTTCAATCATGGATCATTTTGTCTAAATCTTTATGCTTTAGTCTGTCTATATCTCCAAAGTTCAAAATGCTCTGTTCCATCCTGTGGTGTCACAAAGCAGTAGTTTTCAAGTCAGCACTGACCTCCTACCTTTTGTTCAGCTGAGATGGGCAATGCCATGGCTGAAATCATCAACTGATTTTAGTAAAGATGTACAAGTTTAAAAACACAGTGGAGCACATCTTGTGTTACCACATGACACCAAGCGTTTCCAGATTGAGAAAAGAACAAGGCCTAAATATGCAGGGTGTGTGTGTTAAACATGTGTGAATGAAACAAAACACAACTCTAGATACATTTGTGATGATGAAACAACATTGCAAGAGAAATCAAATTAGAAAATAGCGTAATATAAGTCCTTTAAATGGATGTAGGGGAGTGTGGCTTTGAGGGGGTCACATGGGGCTCCGAGTGCTTCTGTATCCTCTAAAAACACACACTCTTCACAGCCTCTGGAGGATTTCTAAAGCACTTTGGGGGGCTGCACGATCCTGAGCCACAAAGGGCCAATTGAATAAAACATTTAAAAGAGCACAGGCATAGCGTCTTGAAAGCCCAATCCATCCATGGAAACTGGAAGTAAACCAGGTTGGAACGGAAAACTTGTTTGGGACCCAAGAGATACTATTGATACTTTGCAGCTGATGTCATCAACATTCCCGGGGGGTATTATGCTAACTGTAGGCTCTGCTCTGTCTGAGGGTTCATTAGACTATTTGACACAATCAAACAATAAAGAGCTGAACTATAGCAGGTAAGCTGATGTGAGCTGTTAAACACCTCACAGATACAATTACAGTCACAAACTACCATTAACCAACTGTTTTTTAAGTTAATCACGCCCACAAATTTTTTTTGAAAATAAAACACCTGAACAGGACTATTAACACTTGTGTGGATCACAAGCTTCTTAAAATGTGTTGTTTAAATCCATTTTGATTTTTTTTCTTGAGTTTTCAGACAATCTCAAAACTTTTGTCTGTGTTTGCTAATGTGTGCATTGTGTCACCATAGTAACTCCTGAACGTTTCATCATAGAGATACATGTGGAACACCCCCGCATGATGTCATGGCAAGAATCAATAGGTCTAAATACAGAAAGTGCTTCATTTTAGAAGTGGGAGATATACAGAAAAATATTCAGCGTGTTGTTTTGGAGAAGGAAAATTTTAAATTAAGTCAGAACTTAAAACTATAAATTTCCAGTTGGATTTATTTAAATCTTTTCAATATTTTTTTCAATTATTAGAAATACCATAGAGATACCATAATAATATCTGAATATTCTGTTTGCTTTTCTCGTACCACAGCCCTTTTCATCAGCGTTGTCCTCACAGTCGTCCTCTCCATCACAAAGCCACACTTGGTGAATACAGCGGCCACTAGGACATGTAAAGTAATTCCCTTTGCAAGTTGGATACGCTGTGGAGGAAGGAAGAAATCATTACATTCTAAACTATTGAGAAACACATATGAAATCTTGATAAAGAGAGCAGACATACTGCAGTTCTGCTCATCGCTGCGGTCTCCACAGTCATCATCATGATCACAGACGTAACGCTGAGGAACACATGCTCCATTATGACAGGTGAAGAGGCCAGAGTTACAGTGTTGAGCTGGAAGTCACATAAAAAACATGTTTAATCTGTAAATAAATAAATACCCAGAAAAACTATACACTGTATAAAGAAGTTGACTAAGGGAGTGTGATATGAGCCATACCGTTCAACTCTAGTCAAATGAAGCTCTTGAGGCTTCTCGTTATAGGAATTTGGAGTAGAGTTCCATATTAGGAATAGAAACTTATGGATTTAGGGACAAAATACCGAAATAAAAAGGACATGTAGAGAGGTTAATATAAACATTTTAAGACCAAAATGACAAGGCTCACTGAGGCAATTACAGAGAGAATGGTGACAATTTTTCAGTGTAAAGTCAATGGAGTCGATGGATCTGGAAGTGCCCTGAACACTTAATAATTGGAGCACGGTGGCTAGTAGGTTGGCTATGTCCATTTACATATACATAATGGGATCCTTACTGCAGTTTGATTCATCAGAGCCATCACGACAGTCCAGGATCTGGTCACAGAGCTGAGTGCGGTTGAAGCAGGCCCCATTGGCGCACCTTAGCTCTGGGCATGCTGGGTAATCTGTAAATTTAGAGCATCTTCAGGCCAAAAGTTCATATGTAAATCATCCTGGCAACTGTGATGATTCCAGTTCTAAACTGTGAAAAGCCCACACAGTAGTGAGGATAAGAAATTTGAATCTAACAACATTACCACAACAACAGCAGTCACCACAGCATTCTTTATACAACTGTAAGATTACCACAGTTTGCAGTGAGTCTATGTCGGCATAATAATGGCATAGCAGCTGAACTTCAGCTTGACTAATCCACCAAGGAATCTGCAATCAACTTCTGACAACAAGAAGTATATTGTGACCCATTCTGTCAGTCAGCGTGCCTCTTAATCTTAACAAATTGATTAAAATGCCACAGGAGCCCAGGATGAAAAAGGGGAAACCACCCCTGAGATGACTCACGGCAATCTTTCTCATCCGACGCATCCGAACAGTCAGCCAGCCGGTCACAGCGGTATTCAGACGGGATGCAAGCCCCATCATTGCAGGTGAACTGTGCATTGGTGCACGTCCTTCCAGCTGCATTACACAGGCACCAGTTTAATTTGCTACACATCAAATCTTTATTTTAAATGTTACTGGTACTTACGGCAATTTTGCCTCTCATCAGAGCCATCCTCACAGTCCTCTTCTCCATCGCACACCCACAGTTCTGAGATACAGTCTCCATCACTTAGACATTGGAAGAGGGTCCCACATGTCACAGGAGCTGTAAACACAGATGTATTTAGAAATGTGTAAACCTATGTTCTAAAAGGTGATGAAGGTGAAGACTCACGGCAGTCTCGCTCATCAGAGTCGTCCGTACAGTCAGAGGTCCCATCACAGTGCCAGTCGTTTGGGATACAGCGTCCTGACCCGCACTGGAACTGTCCCAACTCACATCCTACACAGAAAAGATAACCACACAATCATTAACCATGAGAGCTTTTTCCTTCATGACCTTTTGACCTGCTCGGCTAATCCGTAAATTGTAGGCATGTAGAGGTACTATCTATCTTAATAAAAGATGTTAATGAGCACATGTGGATAAGAAAGCTTAAGCTGTTGTTAACAGCTCGGACATGCCCGGAGACAGGCGTGCCAGCCACCCCCAGACTGACTTACACAACCCTGTCCAGCTCCTTTTGATGTGTGCTCTGAGTGGCATCTGTGGAGATAAGGTACCATGGCACTACCTTCCCTGACGCTCTCCAGGAGATTGATTTAGAGGCATAGCTGAGGAGCACAGCACTCCATCAGAGCTCTCCTAATAAGAATGTACTATTCTGATTGTCTCACTGACAGCCTGATTAATGATGGGAAATGTAATTAGACTAAACAGTGGCACTGAGTGGTACAACAGGTTTTTCAATTAAACTTCTAAGGCAGCAATAATAAAGAAAAAAGGTATTTTAACCAAAAGTTTCCAACCAAAAGACAATGTTTTTGAAGTTGTTTTCTATAAACTTTAAAAGACAATGCTGATAAATTATGTTTCAATGCACAAAAATGTGAGTGTTTCTAATTATGAAAAAAAATATTTATAGCTCCTTACATAGGTCTCTATTGGTTATTTAGTATTAATAAATAAATATAAACCAACATTTATGAAAATAAAATCCAGTATCAACAAATACACGTGAAAGGAATGTGTGGACTCTCATTCACTTGGATCTGTTGAGAATGTTTGAATTTAACCTGAAGCCGAGGTGAAGCCAGTGTTTCCTGACAGTATTACTTCTGGGAAAGGTGACAGACGCACTCAGAGCAAAACTCTCTGCACTATCCTCAACTGGCTCATCTTACAGCTCACAAAAGGAGCTTCTATTTGAAACACTTTTACCCCATTTAAGTTCAAACTAGGCCTGTCACGACATATTGACTTCTCATTCAATATATGAAAGCTGGAACTATTTATTTTGGGTGTCAATATTTATGAGAACCTTTTCTTTGCAATAGTGGAAACATTTTTGCCATTTTTATGTAATAATGTAAGATATGAGCTGTAGAGGATTGAATAAATAACTTCTTTGGCTAAATATTGCTTCAGTCTACCATTTATTTGTTCAGGCCTTTTAATGTAACTGGGATTATCCTGCTTTGTAACAGATAAATATCATTGTTTGTCGCAATATTTCTCTGTAACCATATATATCCTGCCTAGTTCAAACTTCCATTCATCCAGACTGGAGATGTGTGATCTGAATGTTTCTCAATATTTGCTTTTTCAAATTTCTCTCTTTCTATCAGTGTTTTGTGTGATTACTGCCTTCCATTTTTATTGCCTTTTCTAATTAGCAACTTAAACCCTCAGCAGGAGATCACTGTTGCACTCTCCTTTAGGAAGACGAGGATGCTCTGGTTAGCCAACAAACCAGACTAGTAAGCAGAGAAATTTTCATTAGAAAGAAGCCCTGCCAACACTTTAAACCACGCTGAGGAGCTACAGCCACACAAAAGAGCTGGCAGCAGGGATGTGAACTTATAACTGAAGTTAGATTTCAACAAAGGCCTACACTGCAAAAACTTATATCTAGGTAAGTTAAAATGACTTAATTTAAGAACAGTTTACTTTATTTGAATAGATTCAGCTTGACAACTTTCTTAATTCAAGTCATTTTAACTAGATTTGAGTTTTCGCAGTTCACTCGTGACCACATCATTTGAATACCTGCCTCTTACCAGGTGGCGGAACAAAAAAAGATGTCTTGAATTCTATAGTGTTCTGGTGCACTTCTTTATGCATGTGTGTGGACAAAGTATTGTGGCCGACCATTGGCAGCTTGAAACGCGGGACTTGTCTACGCTGTCAGTGAGGGGTGCCGCTGCCTGTTTCATATGGAAATCAATGCAACAGAATGCAGTCAATTGGCAAACAAGTGACTTTGGCTCTTTATTGTTACAGTGAACACAAAAACTGATTATAAATGAAGTCTTGGAATAGATTAAAATAACAACATGAAGCAATCATCATGTTTTCAATTGAATGCAAAAATGTGGGACTGTGGACTACCTATGTTATACAAAATGTATTATTTTAGTCATGTTATAATGTTGTTACCCCATCAAAAACATATCTGTCTGAATTTGAATAACCATTTATTATTAGTCTGTCTATATTTACAAAGCTCAAAATGCTCTGCTCCACCTTGTGATGTCATGAAGTGATAGTTTTCAAGTTAACAGCTCCTTTCGCTGTTTCCTTTTCCTCCTTTTCCTTTTGTTCATTAGAGATTGTCAATTCCAGGGCTGAAATTATTCAAATGATTCTACTGAAGGCTTGTGGAGTTCAAAAACAGAGTGGAGAACTTCACTTCCTGTATTACCACATGACATCAGAAGGTGGAACAGTGTTTTTTTCTTTTTTGCTAGAGTTTGTATGTTAAACACGAGTGAATGAAACAAAACACAACTCCAGGTATGTTTGTGATGAGGAAACAACATAGATCAGAAAATAGCTTAATATGGGTCCTTTTCATTTGTCCTTACAGAGGTAAAAAGGGCTACGCTCGAGGCCCCATCCAGTGTCTGAAATCTAGACTGGGTGAGTTACAAGAAAAGAAAGATTTGGCTGTCAATTTGTGCCAACCGTGTTCCTGTCGCTACCGCAGTATTATTGTTGCACAAGGCAGCACCACCGGAAAGCAGTTGGCATGTGTGGAGCTTAGAATGCACGTGTTGGCAGAGGATTGTGGGTACTAGTGGGAATAGTTCAACTGGTTTTTTTTGTTTTTTATGTCATGCAAAAATGAACATTAAAGGGCCCATATTACACTATTTTTGTATCTATGTTATAATGCTTTTTTATTATTACAAACATGCCTGGAGTTGTGTTTTGTTTCATTTCATTTCACACACCCTAGAATTTCCAACACTAAAAGGTAGAACTGAGCATTTTGAGCTTTGGAGATGTAGACAGAATAATAACAAAGCATTAATCAAACATGTGTGAATATGTGTTTTTGAGGAGGTACCATAGTTATAACATGACTAAAAGTTCACATGAGTCAGTTTTGCGAAATATGGGACCTTTTTATAAATAGGTCACTAGACTAGGCATTTTGGTAATGATTATGCTTCTTTTTACTATCAGCATCTGACCACAGCAAAATTAAGTTGTTAATAAATCAACCTATATTAGCTATTAATGTCAGCGTAAGCATTATGGAGCTCCCACTATGTAACAGGAGGTCATGGAAGAAAAGCTTTAATCTAATTTAAAGGTGCATTGTGTAACTTTTCTGGTGGCGGGTCCGTCAAATGCTTTTCTTTATAGAGATGTAATTGCTTTGTCTGGAATGTTTCATAGTGTGATATTAAACCTTCATGGAGACCAAACCAGCCCAAGTTACAGGTCAGATCAGTGGAGAAACAACTCACAGTTAGAACCTTATTTTTCTCAGTACTTTTGAGCAGTAAAACAACTTGTAATTGAATAAATGTAAGGTAGAGCTGCAGTCATACTGTGGAACACTCCAGGCAGAGCAATGCCATATCTATAGAAACAAGGAGGTAACAGACCCCTGAACCAATAAATTACATAGTTCACCTTTAAAGATTTATTAGGGATTAGAGGAAGCACCCCGCAATAAAGGAATAAAATTACACACATTTAGTCCATCAATAAATTGCAAATACAAATTTTAGATTAGGTTCATATAGGTCTATGATTAGGTTACTTATTTCCTTGTACTACTAAACTAACTGCAGTTCATTAAAATCAATTATTAAACATATTTGCTGACAGGACTGATGTACATTTCACGGTGTCATCACTTTGTACACCTGATTTCTGCAAAAAAAACTGTAGACAGAGCAGAAACCCTGTATTTTGTTTATGTTTTTATCCCCATTTTAAATATTTATTTATAATTATTTATAATATTAAGTTTAAAAAAAGAAAAATAATAACAATCATAAAAATATTAGTAATATTATACAGTAACATTTTTAGTGCACTATGTAACTTCTAAGGTTGTGGGTCCGCTGCTTGATATTTCTTTCCCAGGAGTGTTCCACAGTAGGGCATTAAACATATCGCCCTTGCATTTGTTAAATTAATGGTGTTTAATAGCTAAAAAAAAATCTTAAAAACATGAATTCTTACTATGTGCAGGTTTGCTTCTCCATAGATCTGACCATTAACCTGTTTCGATTGTGTTTAGCAAGTTTATTTTCCATACTGTAGAATAATAAAGACAAAACTGCAACATCTCCTTAAAGCAAGTGGCAGACGCTCTTGCAGAAAAGTTGTGTTAGGCCAAATAAAACATGCTTAGTTTGTATAAATACTGCTATGATGCAACTGATGTACTGCTATAAAGATATTGATGTACTGCTATATTATTGTACTAATATAATTCACTGTACAATGACAAAAACAGGGACCAGATTACAGCCGAATGAAACAGATACAGGTTCAGTTTATGCACAAGATATTCTATTCATATCTATATGTATAATCAATTAACTAAATAGGGCAAGGACTTGTTGATAGGGATGTGCTGACTCACTCTCGTCACCCTGATCAGAACAGCGAGATGCTCCTGCAAGGGGAGTACGATGGATCTGAGAGGTGCTCGTCACAGTCTGATAAGATTGTGCCACGTGCCAAGAGGCCTGGCTGCCCTGTGCACCAACGAAGAGTCTGAACCGTGGAAGCTTCCTAGTCTAACATTCATTGTATAGGGGTAAATATTCAGTCGCTGCCTGCGCATGTCAGCTGCACAGACTCTTGTACAAGTATTGCTTTTTACTGCTTGATTCAGTAACTTATTTTCTGAATTGTATCTTGCTCTCATGAGTATTCTCTGTCTTAGCAGAAACGAACATGAGAAGAAACAGGCTGGTCTTCCTTATAGTTGCACCTTTAATGGAACTTCCAGTCACAGTATTTTCTCCTAACTTGAGTTTGTTCCATTCTACAACAGCTGCAGTGTAATTAGTTGCTTGATTCACACTAAGGAGCTTACGTACTAAGGGTTGAGCAAAAAGAAAGCAGATTACAATTTGAGAATAGGATCTAGCAGTGGTACAAACATAAACGACAAATGCAACAGTCATAGGTAAATAGCTAATGTAACAATTTCTTTTTATCAGTGTGCAGAAAGTATGTGGGGGGGGGGCTTTGACACAGTTTAGGTGTTGAGAGCTGCTACACTGAACGAGATTTGTACCAGTAGCCCTCAGTCCTCACAGATTGTCTGCAAGTCACATGCTCTTTCCCGTTACCTAGCAACAGTAAAGCTCAGGCAAAAGTTCCTCAAGAGAACTTCCAATCTGTCTGAGGAAAGCTTTGTGTGCAACCTTTAGAGTCACACCAGAAACATGCACTTTAGGTAAACTGGCACAAACAATGAGTGACCATGTGGTGGTATTAGTCCAAACTTATTTAAGCCAACTCACATGACTGCACCTTTACATGAGAAATAAACATGTGATAAAAAAAAGTACTTAATCTTAAAAAGTAGGTTAAACGTTTAAAGGAGCAGCTTTGGTAGCCTAATGCCAACAGTGTTTTGGAAAGCAACAAGTGCACTGAGTGACTTGTCTCATGAATCATTTAGGTGACAGTGTATGAACAAAAGAATCAAACAACTTACCCTCACAGTGGCTCCAGCTAACACAACAAATGAAGACGACAAGGAGTTTAAGTAGCAGTGCTCTCCACATTCTGGCCGCCCGTCCAGCTCCGCTGAGCAGCAGATGGAGGAGCTGTAAGGACTGGGGCTGGGATGCTGCTGCTTTCCCCTGTCTGTCTTTCTTGGCCCGCTAGTTGATGAAAAGGGGCGTGCACAAAGGCCGCTCCTCCAACCCACCCCGGGCCCTCCGAATAAATCCCCGCGACCCGGGAACCTGCATAATGCTGCTGAGAGCCATGCTTAAGATGACTGGGGAAAAGCATATGGCTGTCAAGGTTAGTGGTGTATTACATCTACATGCACACAGGGAAATGTTGTGCAGTGATTAGGACTCTTTCCATAACCTATAACAAGTAGGCCTATGTGAAATAAAGGCACAAAAGTGACTGCAATTGGCTATGAAGTTATGAAGTTATGTAGTCTAGTTTACAAAGCAGGGTAGAAATAATATAGGTTACAAATCAATTAAGTGCGGTATGAAAATTAAAACTGGGACACTCGGGTTGGGATATTTAGTATAAATATGAAAAAAATATAAAAGGAGCTTTTATCATTGTGCATCGTGTCAGACAAAATCTCAGAGACTTATGTTTGTTTGTTTGTTTGTTTGTTCCCAATTTTCTGTATTTCGGCTAAACAAATGTCAATTTATGCTCCTCTTTACTGTTGGCAGCGATCAGATTAATCAAAATGGTTTTGATTAAATTTGTCAAAAATAGGGACACCTGAGACATTTCTTGTATAAAACTGGGACAAATCACTGGTTTTATATAAATCTGCTGGGACAGGGGACATAGGTGGGACTGTCCCGGGTAAAGGGACATGTGGGTCACACTGGTGTGATCGTGGATGTCGCTGGACTCTAG
This sequence comes from Scartelaos histophorus, assembly GCA_000787155.1. Taxonomy (NCBI): domain Eukaryota; kingdom Metazoa; phylum Chordata; class Actinopteri; order Gobiiformes; family Gobiidae; genus Scartelaos; species Scartelaos histophorus. The sequence continues at coordinate 26,791 of KN492391.1, forward strand.
TCGTTCAGCAGAGACCACAGACTGGACACGGACTGGACACGGACTGGACACAGACTGGACACAGACTGGACACGGACTGGACACGGACTGGACACAGAATGGACACAGACTGGACACAGACTGGACACGGACTGGACACGGACTGGACACAGACTGGACACAGACCTGCTGCACCTTCTCTGGTCCTGACTTACACAATCAGAGGTCAGAGCAACACTAGTGCAGATCATGGACTGGCAAAGCTAAAAGATGTGTGATGGCGCCATCTTGTGGTTGTGTTCTGTAACAGCCGCGCAAAAAACCAAAAAAAAAAAAAAAATCAGGGCTTGCGGTTGCCACTAGCAACGTCAAAAGTTTAACGCGGACAGAGAAAAAGTGACGTGAGTCTCCACAAACTAACAGGACAACAGGACAACTAACAGGACAATGGCGGAAGCAGAAATGAGCGACACTAACCTTGTGGAGGGCAAGTCAGTGGAGGTAAGGCTGTATATTTGTTTTATTTATGAGTTAGTTAATTAGTTAGCTAATTAAGATTCATATTAGCTGTTACTTAACTTTAGCATTAACATTAGCTTGTTCATAAACCACAACTAGCTACACATCAGCTCAAGGAGCTATCAACTTTAAAACTGCTATCCAAATGATGAGCCTAAAACAATGGTCTTATTTACATAACATTAATTGCTTTTAAATGTTAGCGTTAGTAATAACATTAACCCCATACATTGGTTTTATTTACAGGAGATAGAAAGCCTGTATCTTGCACTGGAAAAGCTTCAGGTATTTTCTGACGCAGATGCTACAGACACAGAGGTGCTGCTGTCCAGGATCGATGAGCAATCAGCCCTTATAAATATACTAAAGCACAGGTCAGATGAGCTCCTTCTACGATGTCAAGCTCTGCAGGAAATCAACTCCGAGTCAGATGACAAAATCACACACTGTCACGAAGAACTGGAGAAGGAGAGAAAAAGATATGAGAATTTGGAAAAGAAATTTATGATTATGGCAGCCAACACTGAAGCCATAATTGTTTTTAAAGATGAGTACAAAAGTGAAAATGAAGATTTAAGACAGAGAAACCAAGAGCTTCAGTCTGAAAATGAATCACTCTTTTCCAAAAAACTGCAAGATAAAGAGATATCTGTCCAAGATCTGACACTAGAAATCAACCAGCTAAAGGACAAATATGCACAGAAAGAACACGATTACAGGTATATTTTTAAAAATCTTTGCTATAAATTCACATTTAAAGGTGCACAATGTAGCTTTTTGGTTGGGGGTCCGTCACCTGCTTATTTCTGTGGAGATGTCATTGCTCTCCATGGAATGTTCCACAATATGGCATTAAACAGCTCTACATAAAATATCTACAAAAATTGGCATTCTGACAGTGAGCAGGCTTGTCTCTCCACAGTTATAACCTGTAATTTGGTTGTGTTTGTTTTCCATGAATATTCAGGTTTAATATAATACCATGAAATATTCCAGACAAAGCAAGAACATTTCTATGGAGAAAAGCATCTGATGGACCCTCCACCAGAAAAGTTACACAATCCACCTTTTAATATAATTGTATTAATATTTGTCATGCGGTTTAAGTGAAAGAATTGCAGGATTCAAGGCCAAACTTCTCAAGCAAACCCGTGATTATGAGGCAAAAGAAGCGTCACTTACTGAGAAACTGCAGTCTTTGGAAGAAATGCTGAAGAACACAGCTGCAATGTGTGAGGGTGAGTCGCTTTTTCAATCTACATTTAAAGTTTTACATACAACTTAATAAAAAAATGTATCATCTTTGTTTAGATTTGAAAAAGCAGCTCAAAAAGACTAGAGAGGAGTTTATGTCAAAGGAGACCAACATGATGGAGACTATAGCAGTACTTCGCAAGGAGAAGGACAAAATTCTGCAACTTTCAATTGAAAGGGGGAAACTTATACAGGTATTTGTTAGGACACATCATGTATCAAAACTGAGCAGTCACTTAAATATGATTTTTGATTACAGGAGAAACAAGAAGAATTTGAGAAACTGGAAATCAAAGTGAGGGAAGAAAAACAACTCAGAACTAAAGCAGAAGAGAGGTAAGTGGACATCAAAGGTGTACGATTTAACCTTTTTAGTTGGGGGGTCCATCACCTGCTTCCACTGTTTAATGCCATACAGTTCCACATTAAACAGCTCTACCCTAGATTGATCCAAGAACAGGTGGTTTAGCTCAAAAATACCAAGAAAAAAAAGCACTCAGACTCCACAAATCTGACCTTTAACTTGGTCAGTTTAGGTCTTCATGACGCTAGAAAGGTTTAATACCACAGTGAAACATTCCTGACAAGGCAATAAAATCCCTATGGAGAAAAGCATTTGATGGGCCCCATGGCCAGAAAAATTACACAATGCACCATTAACCTCAAACCTTTGCATATTTGGAGTAAAATATATATGTTTAACACATTAGGTTTAAACAAGAGTCGCAATTGGTCAACGCCGATGTTAGAGTAAAGTCTCTTCAGAGTGCGCTTGATGCAAATACGACAAAATATGACAAGCTGAAAAAGGTAAAATACAAAGTGAAATGGCCATAAGTAAATGTATTTTCATAACACTCTGATTTTTGTTTTTAGGACTTTGAAGCTTTTAAAGAACACAGCACAAACCTCCTCACTCATGAACGGGAATTAAACAAGAAACTTCTACTCATGACAGGTTAAAGTTAAGCACATCTGCTGTTAAAAGAAAAATAAACACATCCAATATATTACAATATATTTTAATTTGTTTACACACAGAAAAAAAACATTTTGTATTTTGGGGAATAACTGTACAAATGGTTCCTCCAGCCTGTTCCACAATTACGAGTGTTCCTCTGCCAATTTCTCCGCCTTTTGAACAACTTCTTCAATTGGACCCACCATGTAAAAGGCCTGCTCTGGCAGTGCATCATATTCACCTTTAAAGACAAATAAATATATATTTTAAGAATATATATTTAAAAAGTACATCTTGCAAAATTTTAACTCTGAGGCATTAAAATTACCTCCTAGAATGCTTTTGAAGCCCTTGATGGTCTCCTTCAGAGGCACGAGTTTGCCCATGTGGCCAGTGAAGACTTCTGCTACCTGGAAAGGCTGAGACAGGAAGCGCTGGATTTTGCGAGCACGAGCTACTGTCAGCTTGTCTTCCTCAGACAGCTCATCCATACCCAAAATGGCAATGATGTCCTGCAGGGATTTGTAGTCCTAAACATGCAAATACTACATTAGTTCAGCTCTTCAGAAATTATAATTAAGTAGAATTACAACATGCCTGAAGAATCTTCTGTACACCACGTGCTACATCATAATGTTCTGCCCCGACTATGTTGGGATCCATGATACGGGAGGTTGAGTCCAGAGGGTCCACCGCTGGATAGATGCCCAGCTCAGCAATGGCTCGGGACAGCACAGTGGTGGCATCCAAGTGGGCAAAGGTGGTGGCAGGAGCTGGATCAGTCAAGTCATCAGCTGGTACATAGATAGCCTATATCCAAGATGTGAAAAATATTGTTAGTAGTATTATTACGGATAAACCATAGACACTATAAAAAAGTGGACTAAGCGAGCGTGACGTCACCCATAGAATTCAACACCGCTCAAATGAGTCTCGTGAGGCTAAGCGTTACAGGAGCGAATCTGCAGCCAGATTCTATGTTATGAATAGGACGAACAAAATAGCAGGAAAAAATTCAGGATCATGTAAAGTGGGTTAATAAGAACATTTTAAGACCAAGATGACGAGGCTCCCTGCAGCAATTACAGAGAGAAGAGCGGCAAGATCCTAATGTAAGTCAATGGAAGCCAGAGTCAAAAGGAGCCTGAAGAGCCTCCTGTCGCACTTCCTATTTGGCACGCGGCAGCTAGCGCGTTAGCTATGTCCATTCATATATACAGTCTATGGGATAAACTGGCTTTGATTGAAATCTTTCATGTACCTGCACAGAGGTGATGGAGCCCTTCTTTGTAGTGGTGATCCTTTCCTGCATGGTGCCCATGTCAGTGGCTAGAGTGGGTTGATAACCTACAGCAGAAGGAATACGACCCAAAAGGGCAGATACCTAAAAACAATAGAGTGGTTACAAAAAGACTAAACTCCCACAATAAATTAAACACGTAAATGACCATTCCAACAACCTCAGAACCCGCCTGAGTGAATCTGAAGATGTTGTCAATGAACAGAAGCACATCTTGCCCTTCCTGATCACGGAAGTATTCGGCCACAGTCAGACCTGTCAGAGCCACTCTGGCACGAGCGCCTGGAGGCTCGTTCATCTGACCGTACACCAACGCTACCTGAAACAGCATCATTTTTGTTTAATCTCACTGAGAGGAAAGATCCACGATGAACCTTTAACCCAACTCACCTTAGAAGTGGTGTCCTTGAGATTGATCACACCAGACTCAATCATTTCATGATACAAGTCATTTCCTTCACGGGTGCGTTCTCCGACACCAGCAAACACTGAGTAACCACCATGAGCCTTGGCCACATTGTTGATAAGCTCCATAATCAGGACAGTCTTGCCCACACCTGCACCACCAAACAGTCCTACAGAGTACAGAAAGAACAGCTGAGTGTATAAACTGCATGTGAACAGAGTTATTGCAGATAAACAAAATCACCAACCAATTTTTCCACCCTTGGCATAAGGGGCCAACAGATCCACCACCTTAATGCCAGTCACCAGGATCTCCTGTTCCACACTCATGTCAGTGAATTCAGGGGCTTCGGCGTGAATAGGAGCGGTCCTGAAATAATAAAGCTATTAGTTACAATCTATGTTGCAGATGCTGTTAAGCCATAAGGCCATTGATGTTGTAGGTAGTTATTATTTATACATTTGAAAATCTTACATGACATGTGTATTTTACATCCTTACTTACTGTTTGGTACTGATTGGTCCCCTCTCATCAATAGGCTCGCCAATGACGTTCATGATCCGACCCAGAGTCTCGGGGCCCACAGGGATTCTAATGGGGGCTCCAGTGTCAAGAACCTGCTGGCCCCTGACCAGACCCTCGGTACCATCCATAGCGATTGTTCTGACAGTGTTTTCGCCTAAAGAAAGTAGGTTAAGTTAACCCTCACTGCTAGCCACTTCACAGCTGACAGAAGCCAAGTGTTCTCACCCAGATGCTGTGCGACCTCCAGGACCAGCCTGCTGTCACGGCCCGCCACCTCCAGTGCATTGAGGATGGGAGGCAGGCCTTCATCAAACTGCACGTCCACCACAGCACCAATGACAGCCACTATGCGGCCATTGGCTATAGCAGCCTGAGCCGCCGGGGCCGCGTACCCTCTGCCTGAAGGAGACAATGACAAGGTTAGCGTAGTACAAGTATGCACAATATATATAAGTGCACAGTATACGGGATCATACAAACATTATGTGAACATGCCACTGGTAATTACTGCAAGAATAGTTAACCTTGTCCTGTGCTCAGAGTTTGCCCAAAGCATAAAGGTCATTTTGTTGATCTAAAGCCTTGGTGGCCTTGGTGACAGTACATCATGAATAGCATTTAATTACAAATAACTTGTGCAAAGAACAAGGAGCTAACATTTGCTAAATATTCTCAAATGAATGGCAAACTCGGGCCTCTCACAGTTTGCCTGAAATAAAAATAAAATAAAGCCAATGACAATACACACAAGAGATTTGGCCCGTGTACTTACAAGATGAAAGAGATGCCTGAGTTCCATTTAAGATTTTTGAGCTGACTCCAGGCTTTAAAGCCCGAAAAGCCCCGGAACAACAGCGTCCTACAGCTCCCAGCATGGTTAAGATGGCTGAAGGTGACGGCCTGATCAGGGAGAGCGCAACTGCCGCTCTGCGCATGCGCAGTCTGCAACGTTTTATACTGAAGTCACCGCGAGAGGGCAGCAGATCCCTCTTACTGTGTAGCGTTATATTTGTTTTTATTTATTTATTATTTTTCTTGTGAGCTATAAGTCATGTTGGAATGTTGTTACCTCTGCAATAATATACCCGTGTTTTGTTTCATTCACACATGTTTGAGGAATCCTTTATAAATACTTTGTCTACATCTCCAAAGCTCAAAATACTCTGTTCCACCTTGTGATGTCATGTAGTGGTAGGCGGTAAGTTAACAGGTACATTTTACCTTTTGTAAAGATTGGCAATTCTTGGGCTAAATTTATCCAAATGATTTTAAATGAAGGTGTATGAAGTTAAAAAACACGTCATCAAAAACGTCATCTCCGTGTGAGAAAAGAATAGCCTAAATATGCAACATTATAACAACGTTATAACATAGATCAGAAAATAACATAATATAAACCCTTTAGACATCTCTAAAATGGTAATGTATTAGTACATAGCTAGACTACCAAAATATAAGCTCAGTAAAACGTTATAAAAGAGAATATGCCACATAAAAGCAGATTACTGAGTGAAACATCAGCATTTTGACAAAGAGCATTAAGATACAATTGTACACAGTGGCAAGAAATTATTAAGTGCGGTCACAGGTACAGCATTTGATGCAAAGTCATGTCATTCACTCGCCATTTATTTACACAATGAATACTACTTATTTTGACTGAAAAATATAAATACTTTTGGGTTTCACTCTTTGACATTTGTATAAATCAATAAAAAATTTGAAATGAAACAAAATGTCATTTTTTGAGAGACAGCAATGACATGATTGATCAAAAATAATCAAGTTTTTCTATGATTTGTCACAGAAACACTTAGTAGTAGATTTTTGTCTGCTGTCTGCAACATTCCTGCATGTCAGAATGTCTCCTCTAATTACATTTTCCCTGGAGCCTTGGAATACAAAACCCTTTCACCTTTTGCACTAAATGGAGATGGTCAAGACCGTGCCTGCACAGAACTGGCCTCGTCCTAAAACTGGTCTGGTAAAGGTCATGCATGAGCTCATTGTTCAGTCTGTGGGTGATGTACCAACATCTTATTATTTGGAGTGTTGCTATGGACTTGATGCTGTATTCATTTTGATATTTCTTTTATAAAGGCCCTGCAGGGAGTCACACGTCTAAAATAAGCACTTGAACAATCAGTATTTGTCTAGTTGTCTGTTAAGATTCTTGTTTTACACAAGACTAATAAACATCAAAAGTGATATAATATAAAACATTTAAACCTCAAAAATATCAAATTCTCTTCTACTATCTGAAGCAAAATGGTGTAATGACAATGATGCATCCCATCAACCCCTTTGACCGCAGGCAGGTAGTTATGGTCATTCCAGACCAGGCCAAAGACCAAAGGTGACAAAGCTTTTACCATTATGGGCTCTAAAGTTTAACAATCTTTCTATGGAATGTATAATATGGTACTGGTGCCAGCACAAGCACAGCTGTACACAGCATATTAAAATGAAACACATTTTGTTATTATTAAAAAAGTAACTTGAATATATACAACTTAAAATGCTAATCTAGTGTTGAATCCAGCCCCTGTTTTACTGCAAACGTTTTCCCTGATTTTGAAGCTAAATTAAACAATATTCTAACTACTATAGCCAGTAGTTCAGTTCATTTGTGGGTGTTTCAGCAGACCCCTGCCCTGAGGGCCAACAGGAGGGGTCTAGTCTAGTGCAGGTTCCTCGTTATAAGGAGGAGTCCAGTCGCTGTATCACTGTCTGTTCTCCCCAGAATGACAGGCACCTCTGCTGTAGCTCCTCCTGAATCCATGAGATAACTTCTGCTGTTTCTGCAACATTTGGACTGCTCAAGGTTAGATCACCCATTCATGTCATATTTCTTATAATATGTCACTGTTTAAAAAGAAGCACAGTTGTATTACATTTTTATTCATGTTTGTATGTATGTGTCTCCACAGCAGAAATAAGAATGCTTCGTTTGCTCATGTTGGTGCTGTTACTCACAGCACTGGCCAGTACATGGGCCCAAAGTGTGTTTGCCAGTCGCAAAAGGTCCAAGACCAAACCGGTCGCAGAAAGTCTTCATGATGGTCAAGGTAATAATAATTGTACATTTATTTATCTATATATAACATACTTGGTATTGGTAACAGTGTTTTTTATTATTCAGATATAGCTTTGTCACAGACTAAAAGTAGAAAATGTTACGTGAATGAGCAACTTCTTCCACACACGTTAGTTAGTTTCCACACACGTTAGTTGCCAACAATTCTTATCTTATTTATTTTCTAATCTTATTTGAAAGCTTCTTTTAAAGATATGATAATAATATTTGACTTGTCTTCCCCAGCCTTCCTTGATGAAGACTGTACTGTAGAACTGTCCTTTCTGTTGGACAGCTCTGAGAGCGCCAAGGACAATCATGAGCAGGAGAAGAGGTTTGCTGTGAATGTGGTGGAGACCCTTCAGGGCGTCCAGCTGCAGGCCGGTCGGCGTCTGAGCCTGAGAGTGGCTGTTCTCCAGTACAGCAGTCATGTCATCACTGAACAAACCTTTAGAGACTGGAAAGGAGCAGACAACTTCAAAGCCCGCATCACCCCCCTTGTTTACATTGGCCATGGCACTTACACCACCTACGCCATCACCAACATGACCAAGATCTACCTGGAAGAATCCAGTCCTGGAAGCATCAAAATAGCTGTGCTCCTCACAGATGGTGTGTCCCATCCCAGAAATCCTGATATCTTCTCTGCTGTTGCTGATGCAAAGAACCAAGGAATCAAATTCTTCACTGTGGGCATCACACGAAGCGCGAGAGATCCAGCTAATGTTGCACAGCTCCGTCTGCTCGCCAGCTCTCCCACCTCCCACTTCCTCCACAACTTACAGGATGAAGACATTGTGAACAAAATTGTTACAGAAATTGTGAGTAATGTGCCCTATTTTTAAATACATCAGAATCATGTATCTTTTTCTCTGAACTGGCACGTGCATTAGACATGTTAAGTCAAGTATTTGAAAAGCATTGCAACAAAGAGAGTGTCTGTGGCAGCTCCCATTTAAGCCTTCAAGATTTATCATTGGTGAGCACATCCTTCTGGGTCGCTTTTGGATCATAACACAAAAGTGCATTCCTTTACCTTGATAAAATGGATTCATGATGTACAAAGACATGCTTTTACTTGGCTTTAGTAATTATGGTCATATTTTATTACTGTGATCATTATTATTATTTTTTTTCAGACAAACTTGGCTGATGAAGGGGTATGTAGTCCTTATGTCTTTTTATTCAATTTTACTTTTAAATAAATAATATATATTCATTAAACATTATTTATTCTTTAGTGTCCCCTGGCTCAAAAATGCTCTTGTGAGAAAGGAGAGAGAGGAATTCAAGGCCCTGCAGTAAGTATTGTTTAAACTTCTGAACTAACCCCCCTAGCTATATTATTTTTCTCTTTCAACTATTGGATGCCATCAGAAATGGCTTGACATGGGTATGATATTTTGAAAGTGGTAATTGTGCATGTTGAAGACATAATTGCAAGTTATTTTGCTTGTGGGAAGTTTGTAGAGAGGTGGTCCTGAACCACATTCTGGCTGCCCACACAACTAGAAATGTAAAGAGACGTACATTATAAATATGTTTATTTATAATGTACATTGTCTTTCCTTTGTTGGGATGTGCAAACTGTGGTCTAGGAGCCAAATGTGGCCCTCAGACCATTTTTTTATTGTTCCTCAGGCTTCAGCTGAACTGGCCAAAATGACTAATAGTACTACTTTTTACTGCAAGCTTTAGAAAAGTCTGATATCATAACTGAAATAACAAACCTTTTGATATGACACAGGCCTAAAATAAATGCCTTATTCTTTCCAAGCCTAACTGAAAGGGGTGGTGGCTCAGTCAAACACAACATGGGTACAGACACTGTGTAATATTTAAAAATACTCTGCTTCTTGTATTATAAACACTTGAAAATACCTGACCTACCCAAGCATTCAATTTTTCAGATTCTTTTTATCCAGATGCATCTCTTGTAGCAATGCAATAAAAGTACTATTATTTTCAACACTCTATTACATAAAAATAGTAACATGCTCCCAAACCCAAAGCCTATAAAACTAGACCTCTGTTCATTGTAAATGTCATGACATAAATTCCCATACATGAAAGTAGCCCTCCTGCAGATCGTAAATGTTTTCACATATTTCATACATTCTCACAAATGTCATTTCCTCTTGGCTAGTAATGGCTATACAAGTAAATGTACACATCCCCGTCTCTGCTCAGAATGACTGACAGCTCAGGTAGTTTTGAGTGATATGACAGATAATGGAGCTTCTGACTGACTGACTCACCAACAACTGATCAGGTGATCTTTCCGAAGGATTCCAAAGATTCTTACTTCCAGACTGCGAGCCCCTTTTAATTGCTTTTTTAGTCTCAGACTGGTGTTTCTGGTGAACTTCCACTGACACACATTGTCCAGGTGCAACCCAGAATGATGACCTTTAACCCTGCGAACAAGATGCCTGCTTTCGTCATATATGGCATATATATGCATATAGCCACATATATAAAACAGTTAGTATAGTGCTTACAGTTTTGATTGTTTCAGATGAATGAGAACATAAATGATTCAAAAAGGGTCAAAAGCCAAAAAAGATAGTTTTGTTTTTCTTTTTCCAGGGAAAAAAAGGTCGTCCTGGAGAAGATGGAGCCTCAGGCCCTAAAGGGCAAAAGGTGCACACTTTTGATTGATTTATGTTTCTGCCCAGTAGCATTTTCCAGTGTTGCATCACTACAAGTATTACTTAACAACACAGTGTTTACGTTTTGTAAATCTCTTTTTTTCTTTATTTTCTTGTTTTGTAATGGTATCTCACTGTGATAGGGGGAAGGTGGTTTGAGTGGACTGCCGGGACGAGAGGGTGGAGAGGTAAAGGCCACTATTGCTTTTGTCCCCTAAAATGGGCAAGTACACATTTCACTGAGTAATCACTGATCCCATATTTTACTTGCAGGGCAAACCAGGTTACAAGGGGGAAAAGGTACAGTTTGCTGGTTGAATTAAACTCATGTCTGTTCAGTTTTTTTATTTATTTTAAGTATTTTTATCAGGGTGAGAGAGGCGAGTGTGGTACTCCTGGAATCAAAGGAGACAAGGTACGGTACTTAAATTCACCAGGAGTGTGGTTGTACAGTTGTGCTGATAGTTAATGCCTCATCTCTGATGTGTGCTTTAGGGTCCTGAGGGGCCTGTTGGAGGAAGAGGAATGAGAGGGTTACAGGTCAGTCACATTTTAAAGGGTAGTATTTTACTGTGATTTATGGACTGTAATGTATGATGCTTAAACACATTTGTACATTTGCTCTGTCGGATGCCACTTTATGGTGATTTATTGCTCTTGCACAGGGGTTGCCAGGACCACAAGGTGATATTGGACCGGAGGGCCCTCAGGGAAAGCAGGTTGGTATCCTATCTGTCTCCCTGAGGCACATCTGCTCTAACCTTTACATTTCCCTGTATTATTAGTTTAAACAAGACACGTTTACTATGTCTCTGTGTTTACTATGCAGCACAGGGCTAAATAGCAGGCTTCACTGTGAACACTTGGCATTTGGCCATGGCCCTAATTATAGTGACACACTGCTAAACAAAATCGCTTGAGTTTTTCTAATGACTTGTATCCTGTTTCTAAATACAGACCACAAAGTGCCTTCAGCAGTTTAAGTGGGCTCCTAAGCCTGCATAGAAAGTGTGTGTGCACAATCACAGTCTAACCATGTGCAAACATGCAGGTGGCATTTGCACAAAAGTCATGGTGGTCCCCTTTGATCTTCACAGTGATATTCTATATGTGTTCTATATTGTTCTATATGTTCATAGTAATTGTAAAGATTTTTAATTGACTTATATTGTGTTGATTTTGTAGGGAGAGCGTGGCCCCCCTGGCCCACCTGGCATACAAGGGGAGACTGGCATAGGACTTCCTGGGCCAAAGGTGCATGAAGTTATATTTTAATAGTTTAGAAGTATATTCTAACGTACTTCTTCTGACTTAAATCTCCAGGGGGATATGGGCTTTACAGGCCGTGCAGGTCCTCCTGGTCCTCCTGGACTGGGTGAAGCTGGCCCACCTGTAAGTACTTCTGTTGTATTATATCAATCATCAAACTATGGGGACAAAAAGTGATTAGACACAATTTAACTTTGATGAGCAGCTCCCATAGACTGTATAAAGAAGTCAGTTTATGGGAGCTCCAGTCTGCATTAGTTTAGGGTGGCAGTTCATTTGCTTAATCAGTTTAATCTGCAGGGACCTCAAGGGCCTCAAGGAAGTCAAGGTGAAAGAGGATCCACAGGCGAAGGTTTACCTGGACCAAAGGTTTGTTTGTTTATTTTTTATATTATCCACATTATGCAGCGGCTGGGCTGAGGAACAAGCCACACGCACCAACTCCATAGACCTCCTAGAGTAGACATGCTTATATACTTATGTCCCCGATGGCATCTTGAAAAAAGTGTGTACATTTTTGTACTAGTTCATGGCCTGTTTCTGTCAAAACCAGATTGCTTTCTGCTCCACTGAGACACCACTCCGTGTTCACTCAGGTGCTGCAGCTGTATTTTTGCTACAGCATGTGCATACAGGGCATGTGCCAATTTCGGCACTAGAAATATGAAGACTACATACTGTTTTGACATGTTTATTTTACAACTGAGGAAATAAAGCCTGTGTTATGATTTGTTATACCACTGAAAAGACATCCCTTAGAAGTGTGGGTTTTATTTCCTGTTTATAGCTTTCACGTCTAAACCTGTGAGCTGTGTGAGCTGTGTGATTGGTGAGGATTTTATAGGGACCTCAGAACATCTTTATCTGTTCGAAGAAATCTTCAGAGAATTGTCCTCCAGCATACATTTGCACAACCTCTGTCCCACCTCCTGTGTGTTACAGCTTTTGAAAAAAAAGTCAAAGAGTGGTGATCATACCAAGCTTGATGATATTTTCTTAAATTTATGAACACAATTGATGCTTAAAAAACTCTTTAGGAGTTACAAAAAGGTTGCCATGCTCTAAGAAATGAATTATTTTGAACCACTGACAGGAATGTAACAAGAGGTAACACGTTCATTTACCTAGACTTCTTCCACCCAATCTACACTGAGAACAATGCCAGGCAGTTGACAGTTGACCTATTTTTATATCACAGGGCGACCGCGGTCTTCCAGGACCAAGAGGCCCCAGAGGTCAGCAAGGGGTTGGACTCAAGGGAGATAAGGTCAGTACAATCATCTGTATTAGTTTTAATGTATAGGTAAGATGAATTACATCATTAATCCAAAACATTAATCCAACTCACTCTGAGCTGGTTTAATGGTCTGATATTACGCAAAATTGACTCTGAGCTTTAAGCTGTTACCTCTCCATCAAAAACATAAAAAGGAGTATATTTTTCATTCACCCTTTACGTCACTGACAAAAGTCTTGTCGCTTATCAATTTTGGAGAAACAAAAGCTTATAACCTGACTTTAAATTAATCGATTGGTTTTAGAAATGTCTCATATGAAGCTAAAACCCTCCCAAATTATGCTCAATATACTAAAATAAATTTGTTTCACTGAAGAAAGATTGTTCATTTAATGAACACAGAAAGGTCAGATTTTGGCAAGACAAAAGTCTTGTGGCCTTGTCATTTGATGCACCCAATCCTAGATTACAGCCTCATCTGTGATCAGTTACTGATCAATCAGTTAGTGGGTGTATAAAAAGAACCCAGCACACCAGACCTTCACATCAACTGCAACTTGACCTCTGACAACATGCCTAAGATCCACCCTGAGACCAAAGTGTTAATAATCAAAAGGCTGAAGACCAGATCCACTGCTGAGGTGGCTGACACCTTCAATGTGTCTCAGCGTCAAGTACAAAGAATAAGAAAAATATGTGAAAAGTCTGGAGATGTTTTTGACAAGCCCAGGTCCGGCAAGACACCTGCTCGGGAGGACCGTTTGTTGATTCAAAAATCCAAGGCCGGCCCCTTTTCCACTGCAGCAGAGCTCCACCAGGCCTGGTCACCTCAAGTCCCTGTGTCAACCAGAGCCGTTTGTAGAATTCTGTCTGGAAATGGCCTCCATGGTCGAATCAGTGCACAGAAACCAGCACTAAACAAAAGGTAATTAAAAAAACTTGTGACATTTGTCAAGGCCCACAGCTGCTAAA
>JACN01001988.1:0-60683 GCA_000787155.1 Scartelaos histophorus
ACTTTGCATTGCAACACTACAATTTCCCCATTGTGGGACAAAAAGCTTTTCCTTATCTTATCACCAAATATATTTTTACAATACAAGCAATAAAAAAGAAGACTGGAGAAAGGAGAAGTCTGGTACAGCTCATCTTTTATTTTATTTTCTAAGATTAATGAATTTGTACATGGTCCCTGACAAAGAATAAACTAAACTAAAAAGTGGAATTATTTTGTAATTAGCTCAATCATTTATGAGCCAGTAGGATTTTAAAACTCAATTAGTTTCACTGTTTACAAAAATGTGGAAATACGTTTGTTTTAATCTTATTTTCAGCGGAGTAATACATTTCAGTCGGTGTACTTAAGTAGATTATGTTTTTCTCATTATTTTTTGTCATTTGAAGTGATGTCCAAATTTCCCACCCTGTGAAAAACAGTTCAGTGTTCAATTTATCCAGATATTCCTGCCTCACCTACTTCCCGGCGCAGTCCCTTTTATAGAGTATTATTATTCTCCTTGTTAAGTTGCTGTGGGCGCTGCCGTCGTCATTAGGGTTGGATTATTTTGCACGGGGCCGCCGATCTTGACAGTAAATAAGTCGTATATGGTCCACAAAGCCGTTTTAAAGGCTCCCGGAGATGTGGCGTATTGGACATTTGGCAAAAATCTAACTTCTTTATATCAGATTTTAGCTTTTTACAAATTCTCAATTGAGATTAAAGCAGTTTAGCGAGTAGTTGGGGGAAATAAGGTCACTAGATTGGTGTACATTACCAGCCGTCCTCTCATTCACTGTTTTTGAAACCAAATACCAGTATATGAAGCAAGATATTTGAAACAATGTAAGAAAAAAGTGAAAAAACTCGACACAATTAAAAAAAAAAAAACATTGTCAGCATCCATTTTTTTGTTATTAGTACTTAAACAAATTGATATTAAATTGAGATAAACACATTTATTTCGAGTTGATTTTTGTTCCATACGGCGTGTTCATTCATAGTTTTGATCTTCTGAATATAGGGCTGTCAAAAGTATGGAAAATATGACACTAATTGAAACTAGATACAAAAAAAAAAAAGACGAGACGACTATTTAATGTTGGAAATCACATTCTATTGTCTAAAGAAAGTTTTTAATATTAGCGTTGGAATCAGTATTGATGATCGAGTCTTTTCCTTAGTATTGAAATTGTGTTTTCAGCATCGTGATACATGGAAATATGTGTCCAGACTTGAGTGGCAGTGCATATGTAGAGTGTTGTGTTGCATTAGGACACCATCACTATCTCTCCCCACTACAGTTTTTCTCATCCTCTCGTCTCCACTTCAACCACGTCCGCCGCGCCGCAGATTTATCAGCAGCCTGAGAGCTCTGTACTTCCTGTAAGTGTCTGGAGCCATCTGCCTGTACTCTATACGTGTGCCTATGTATTTAGATGAGATAAAAGCCCCGGCCCTGGTCTAAAACAGGATCTGAAGGAGACGCTGATGCAACGTTCAAGTGGCGTTTGGTCCAAGGTCACCCCTCCTCTGTCCGGCGAAGGGAGAGCGAGCGAGAGGCGCATGACGGGCCGATGATACAGCTGACAATCACGTCTGCGCGATGGCGAGCGCAAGGACGAACCGGACCGGGGAATCTATGTAAGCAATAAGCTGTTTATGGGATTAGACGGATGCATAATTCATGTTTTACTTCACAATAAACAGGAGACTATAGGGGTCAAATTGCAATCCACTTTTTAATAGAAGTTTTATGGAGATTTTTTTATGGCTGGGAATTGATTAAAATTCCCGAATATTTCAACGCTAAAACGGGAATGAGAGAGAGTTTTCCAGTATTAATTTAATGGAATTTTCATAACAAAATCCATACAAAATCAACATATTAATCACTGTTTTCTATTACCATCCCAATGAAAACAGGTCGAACTGAATGAATTTGAAACCAACAGCCAAATATGAGGTCAGAATAAATCAAATGACATGTAATTAGGAAGAGTTTAATTGTCCGGATATTATAAGGAAGTGTGTTTTAGCATGCTAGTTGTTGTACGCTGGCATCTGAAAGTTGTAAAATGCTGAAAAACTGATTTTGGTGAATAATTAAGATGTTCTAAATGCAGAAAGTAAGTGAGGAATAACTCTGGACCACTACAAACCATTTAAAATGAACTAGTTCCATTTTTTCCACATTTTTAAAACCGTAAAATCCTGAAATCCTGGAAGTTTTCTGCGCGGAGTGCACGTTCTACATCTGTCGGGGTATTTCCTCCGACTATAATGGTTTCCTAAATGAAATCTGAAATAATCTGTAGTCCCGACCACATCTAATTTAAGATCTGAAGAAGGGTCTGATTTCTCCTTACACATTGCCCTGCAGCGCTGAAGTAAAAATCACACTTAGATAACACGTTTTCTTACGGATGAACTGGAAAAAAATGGTTCCTTAAAGGTGCATTGCTCAATTTTTCTTGATCTATCACTGCTCTGCCTAAAATATTCCACAGTATGACATTAAACAGCTTATTCAATTCAATTTAAAGCTCAAAAATGCCTTAAAAAAACCCCGATCTGACCTGTATCTTGGTCTGGTTTGGTCTCGATAAAGACTGTGAAACGTCTCCATGTAGAAAAGTATTCGCCAGACCCTCCAATAGAAAAGTTACACAATGCGCCTTTAAAGTTTCTCTTGCATTTGTACTACACAGACTTGCTTTCAAACTGTAGTGAATTCCTGTGCGGGCCACTTGTTCTCCGTCACCTCCTCTCTGCCTCATTTGATGTCTATTGTCAATCCGGGCTCCTTCCCCCGGAGACTAAATGCATCCAAAAATACAGCGCAGACTTCAAGAAAACAAAGTACTTTTAAAAGCCATGGTCTCTGGTGCGAGCCCGCCTCTTTGCCACCGCTAAAGTCATGCATTACCCTGTCACTGCCAATTGCCCGTGAGCGAAAACATGCAAGTCTATGGCTGTCTGTCATCTCCTCCATTAACTCACAATCACTCAGTGTACCTCAGTGCATAGCTCAAAGGGCCAGTGTGCCTCATTTTTTCTTTTTTTTTAAAGCCATAAAGTAAAAATAGTTTTGCACCAGCACTGATATTGTAAAAGCCACTCTCAGGGTCAAAATGAGACTGTTATGCAGGCTCATGGGATTGATCATGCACCAGACTCTTTACGTAAAGGAAACCGTATTCAAAAACTTAAACAATGTGAAACTTTCTGGATTTATAAATTACAGGCAACTAAATATCCTGGGCTCAATGGAGATATGGACTTCTCTGTGTTTTTATAACTGATTGTCTATTACAGACTTTTATACTGAGTTGTATGTATTTTTTCTGTATTTTTTGTGTACATTCGAGTGTCTATAGATTGTATATATCCTTCACATGGTTGTAACACTGCCCCCTTGTGGAGTGTCTCAGGTAGTGTCCACAGGTGAGTCTCCACACCTTCTCTTCCAGGTGGAGCCGCCCTGTTGGTGGTTTCTTGTATTTAACTCACATGGTTCACTCAGTATTCTGTTTGTCCCCTGAGGAAAACCATAGGCTGAAATGCGTCGGGACTTTTAAACTTGTCCATTTTGACATGCCGTAAATTAATAAAGGCATTTTATTTCAACCGATGAGTGCCTTGGATTTTTTGCATCTTTTTTGAGACCGTTATGCACTGTAAGAAGTGTTTTAATCAGCCAAGAAACAGACGTAACGGTGAAGCTCTGTTAGCGCGGTAGCTGTCGTTACCATGACAACAAAACTCCACTCTGACCTCTAAAAGTTGTGAAACGTGCTTATAGATTTATCACGGTGAGGCGATGCTAGGAATGCGTAAAGAAAGTGAGGAATCACTCTGGGCCGCCGTTTGAAACCGTTTGAAACTGTTGTTTGATGTTGTGGAGATGTTTTTGCTTTGCCTGGAATGTTCCACAGTGGCTTTAAACGTATCCATCCTGCAGTTTCCATTACAGGTGATCTTATTGCGATAAATATCTTAAAAAAACACGCATTCCTTATGTGTGGTTGGGTCACTTCGCCGCAGATCTGACCTGTAACATGGTCTCCTCTAACATACATGAACATTCACACAGACATCTTTTCTACATCACTCGAGGAAAAACTAAAACTAAAACAAGTCTTTCCTCAATCAGAACGTAGATATTTATATAATTTCTAAAGGCTCTGGGTTAAACGGCGCACTGTGGAACATTCTAGGCAACATGGAGACAAGCAGATAGAAAACGCCCCTGCAGAAAAGTTCCATTTTCACCTTTAACATGTTCTTACTCCTCCATTTACCAGTGGGCTGCTAATGTAGGTTACAGTCCGATTGGTGCCAGTAAAAATATGCCTATAAATAAATTGAAATATCCAAAATCTCCTCCTACTGTATCTCCTCTGCTCTTTCTATTTGCAGTGCGGCCAATAAAGTCGTCACTGGACACAGCCCTGGCCGCGCACTCACACTTTACACACTCTACACAAAGAGAAAAACCCTTTTGGAGTTAACCGTGCCGGGCCTCTCCTAAAAACGCGCAATGACCCTTCTTTTCCTTTTCTTCTCGGTTTGTTTAAGGAGCGCGGTGGTGAATTCCTGCACTGACAAACACATGGTGATGGAGCAGAGGAGCAGGCCCCTCTCCGCACACAGGAGGCTGACACTGGAATGTGCACTGGAGGTACGAGCCGCTGAAGGGAGGCCGGGACAAAGCCGCTTTTATCTGACCCACTCCCAATAACAAGCAATAAAAGTCAAGCTGCTGTTTTATCATCTCACGCTAAGTACTATTCCGAATGGTTAAAAGGCACTGTGGAACTTTTCTGGTGTTGCTTGTTTGTTTCCTGTTACCGTGGCGATGTTATTGCTTTTACGAGAACGTTCTGATCTTTCTTTTGGTGCGACAAAACCAAATAACAGGTCAGATCTGTGGAGAGGCAGACCGCGCGCTGAATACTGTGACTAATAGTTTACTTTTATGGTTGAATCTCAGCTATTTATTTCTCGTCTCCATGGAGATGTTATTGCGTTGTACAGTGCGGCATTAAACTTGCACCTGGTACCAAGTCACAGGTCAGATCTGTGGAGAGGCAAGCACGTTTATAGTGGGAATGCAGGTTTAGCAAGATATTACTGAGCAATAAAACATGCGTAATTGAATAAATGCAAACTAAATGAGTTTAAAGTTGTACTGTGGAATATTCCAAACAAAGCAACGACATGAATACAAGATTTATAAGATTAGAAGAATTAAAAATTGAGAGAAAATAAGATAATATAAGAATCTAGATTTTCAACTTTTTTCAATTAAGATTTGAGAGAAAATAAGATAATATAAGAATCGCCTCCGTCGTTTAAAGGGTTTTCAGGTTTGTATTTAAAAAGATGACATAATTTGTTTCTTATTTAACTGCGACCTTTGCCATTTGATGATTACCTTAGTTACCTTAGTTACACCCATGTGCTTCTCAAAGGGTCTGATCTACGTTAGAATGTTGGTTCCTCATCAGAAACATACCTGGAGTTGGGTTTGCTTCATTTACACGTTTCACATTCAAACCCTGCACAGTTATTTGCACAAACGCACCGGTTTCCACCTCGTGATATCATGTGGTAAGTAAGTGCTCCACTGTATGTTTCATCTCCAAACACCTTCACGAGAATCATTTGGATAATTTCAGCCCTGGAATTTCCCATCTGAACTACTGTGGAGCAGAGCGTTTTGATCTTAGGCGATAGACAGGGGGTCAAACATGTGAATGAAACAAAACACAACTCCAGGTATGTTTTTGATGAGGAAACAACTTTATAACATGACTTAAACCTCACAAGAGTCAATTTTGAGTAATACAGGAGATGCATGAGCGATTAGAATCCAATATGAAGGCAAATCTAACCTAAAAAACCTTAAAGTTGGGGTAATTATGTGGGTTAATAACGCATACAATATCTGTCTCATCAACTTTAAACTTCAGTCGGTGATTTATAAAGATTTATAGAGGTATTTTAATATTGGCCTTCTGTCTGGCCTTATTTTACATCATTCTCATCCATTTTAAAGTCCTTTAGTATTTCAACACATCCTGTAATCTACAACTTCTGATATTACGCATTTGGCCAAGAAACATTTGATGGAAAAATTTTACAATTCACCAAAATACACAAAGATATTCCAAAATAATTCCACATCGTTAATCATCGATACATGATCATAGTTGAAGAAGGGGTCAAACTGAGAGAATAGTCAAAAAAAAAAGGCAAAAGATTAAAATTTTATGGTGGAATTTGCGGTTTCGCTTATCGATTTAAGGCGTTTTGACCTGGTTTACGGTTCGTATCTGGTTTATCCAAGTAAAATTTAAAGTTCTACATTATCTGTGTCAGCATAAGTGGAATTACTTTTTCACACTCTCTTCAGAAAGTGGTGCCATTATTCAAGACGTGATAGTTGTCAGATGAAAGAACTTTAAGATTAATATGGCAACTTCGTGGAGTCTAACCCTGACAAATAATGATAAGGTTCAACACTTGTGGGTGATAAGTTTTGAACAAATCTTCCAAAAACTGTGAATCTCCCATAGAGTTTTATAGACCCCTGCCTTCGGTCCTTTTCTGAAACTATAATTTTCTCCACATTCTCACCTGGTCACTAAAGCACCATCTCCTCCACCACTTTGCGCACTGATGGGTCCATTTCCTCTCCGGCCAGCGTGAGGCAGCGGCGAGCCAGAGCCTGCTGTCGGGCGTCTTCTTGGACCATCAGCTCTCCGTACAGATACACCCCCATCGCCTGCAGGTGGACAGTATACGCTTACATTTACTTACAAAGGCATTAGAATCGCAACTGGAGCCGCGTTGCCAGTTTTAACCTGCAGATCGAGGACGCATACAACTTTTTCTCATTTTCGGTACATGGACTGGCCTCGCGTGAAACCTCAGAACCTCCAGAATTCCCTCACTGAGCTGCACGACTGGCTGTAGGTGCTGCAGTTTAGGTCATATCCGTTCAGATCAGACATCAGACGTGGCTATTGTTGCCAGATCAGGAGGCATTTCAGGATTTCAGCACTGAAACTGGCAACCCAAATGAGACTCACGTGAGGCTCATTCTTCTTATGAATTGTGAAAGAAGAAGCTATTAAAACTCCAAATTAAGACATAAACAACCCATCATGTCTAATAGTTTTGTAAGAAAAAAAAAACAAACATTATAATTGTTATCAGTAAAATAGTAAAGCATTTTTAATTTGCATCTGGGAAAATAGATATGAAATGTAAAATTAAACTCTTACATACTCCAGAATACTCGAATAGTAAATATATGTTGTCGTATGTGAAAAACGCTTTATGTTGATGTATAAATTATTTGAAAATGTTGTTCCTTATCAGTTCTGTCAGATTTTATTCTTTTTTTTTCTTATACATTTTTATGTTCATCAAACCCATTTCCCCTAAATAGAGCGATCTGCAGCTCCTTACATTTTTACTTCTACTTGAGTAATGAGTTACAGTTAGGCCAATGTTATTTGAGTACAATTTTGGTCTATTTTCCACCTTTTTTATTGCCATGACAACACAAATTCACATTTTTATTGCTCCATAAATCCCTGGCGCATAAATCATTTCGCGAGCGTTTACCTGGTCGTGAATGAGGAAGTGCTCCACATCTCCGTACGCCTGAGAGAAGCCGTGTTTCACAACCAGCTCACACCAGCGATGTCGTACCTGATGGACCAAAACACAGAGAAAACGGCATTACAATCAGATCAAAATATATTCTTACAATAATAGGATTTGCACAATGGGATAGGTCATCACCACGGACAGGGAAAAACAGAGGCTTGCAAATACACACATTCACCCACACAAATGAGAATGGATGCAAAATCTGAAATTAATAATATAACATATGTGGTGTTGTTGAATAAGAAATATGTATTACTTGCACTTTACAGTAATGGAGAGTTTGACCCTTGCGATTTACTATTTATTTAAAAGTGTATTATATAACTTTTCTGGCCGGTTTAAACGATGCAAAGGAAATGAAAGTCAAAAACTCGTGGACATTTGCAAAGACCTTTCCCCATTCAAAAGATATAATGCTCTCATTTTAATTACTTAATGGTGCACTGAGTAACTTTTACAGTGAAAAGTCTGTCACATGCTTGTCTATGGAAGATAATTTGTTCCACTAGATTTTGAATTTTAAATACAACTAAATTTTTATTTTGAAATTTTAAGTGCACTTTATCAGTGTTTCAAATACAAAATAAAAATGTCACCTTTTAAATATTCAGTGCATATTCCCAAGTCCTCAGATTCAACAGATAAAATTCAGAATGTAAAATTCACAATGAAAAGTTTTGCAGCAAAGATCCAAGATGTCAAGGCAGAAGCAATCGATCCTATGTGAGTGAGGAGGGCAGAGGCTGTTTGCTATTGGCCGTTTTCATCTGTGGGCGGGGTTTGAGGTAGGGATGAGGCTAATTCAGACCAATCAGATCGCTTCACTGCACCATTTCCTGTTTGTTACTAAGTCAGATCAAATCACTTTGGATCGATTGCTTCTGCCTTGGCATCTTGGATCATTCCTGGGAATTTTTTTACTGCGAATTTTACACTTTACACGTGTTGAATCTAAGGGCTTGAAAATATTAGTGCTGAATATTTAAAAGGTTATATTTTTAAATGTTTTTTCAAAGTTACAAAAATTCAAAAAAGTGAGAAATTCAACGGCGTTTAAAATTCAAAATCTGATGAAACAAATTATCTTCCATACTTGTCTCCATGGAGATATTATTACTTTGTCTTGAATGCTCCAGAGTGTAACATTAAACTGCACATCTTTACTCTGGTTTTATCGACTTGCATTGGAGATCTTATCCAATGGCGTCACTTGCTTGTGCGTACTTGAGATAAATATGTGTAATGCCAAACTGTGGAACACTCCGAGCAATGCAATAACAAGAGAAGCATATGATAGATGTTCCACCAGAAAAGTTACGTAGTGCACCTTTAATTGCCATGGCGATGGAGCACCACTGGCACGTCTTGAAACGCGTGATTAACTGTTTGCCTACACATAGTTGTTGACAGGGACCATGTTATTGCATTTTAATCCTTGTTGGTGGATACCTTTTTAAATCAATACCCAAATATCCTGAGGCAGCATTTGACTTTCAGCTCTCACCAGAGTTGGTAGGAGAGCACTGTATCGAGTGTCTGCGCCGCATACTAAAAACTGAAAAATAACACTAGCTGCATGGCCAATTATCTACGGTGGCAGTGGTTAATTGGTTAGAGCAGAGCAGCGGTTCTCAAAATAATCTCACAAGTGCCACCTATGATAATATCTGGCTTTCTTAGAACCGCCAGATCTAAACCAGGACTTTATCGGGTCTAAATCAGGTCTAAACTGAGACTAAACCGGGTCTAAGTTGAAACTAAACCATTATTTCTATGGTTAACCTATAGGAATTTTCTCACCACCTACCACCAGAAGGAAACACTGGGTTAGAGTAAACAAAACCAAAGGTAAAGTAAAGTATCAAAGAGTACATACTGCTGTTGTGTACTTGGGCAAGACACTTATGTACTAAAAGATGACATGTTGTGCTTGTCTGCTATATAGGTATAGTTTTTGAAAGTTGTGAATTATTATGCCATAATTTGGACGCAACATAGATCTAAAATGACTTAAAACAATAAGTTTTAACAAGACTTCCACTTTAGAGAAATGTGGTGCCCAGTGGGAGCTGACATCTCTATAAACATCATCACAACAAAGAGTCTCCTACGGATAGCTGCACATCACACTAGCGAGCAGAGGATTTTTAATTATTTTTTCATTTGTACCAAAATGACTATGCAACACTGCCGAATCATACGCATCTATGCCAGAGGAAGTGTGAGCAGGGGTTGACCAGCAATATGGCATCTTGAAAATAAGGGAAACAACTATAACATGGTTAAAAGCTCCGTAAAGTTGATTTTTGCAGAAAATCAAGAGTAATGATGAACATCTCAAAGCACAAACAGAGAGTCATGTCTCCATCAATCTACCCCAGGGCAGCTGTGGCTATGGAATTACCACCAAGTATAGAGAGTGAATAATAATCCATGAAATCGAAAGGCAACTTTGAGCATCTGGAAAAGCTATTTATCCAACCAAGTGCCCATTATTCACAAAACCTGCCACTTTAATAGCAAGAGTACAAAATGTCCATAGAAATGCATTAGCTGAAACACTGGAACAGCCCTAAGCGACTGGGTCACTACTGGTAAACAGACAACTTTATAGTGCCATGAAATACACATTTAACTTACTTAGCATCTTAAGACCTCCTCTGGTTTAATATTAGGCTAAGTGAAAATTCCTTGATGTGTGACGGCACAGTCCCGAGCTCTATAAAAGACTAATTAAGATTCATTATAATTACTAAAGGGTAGTCAGTAATGAATCTTAGAAAGTCTCTATTCAACTCTTATTCTGAAAAGAACTGTTCAGACTACAGCCAGTACAATAACTATAGTATGTCCAGAGTGTGTATTTGCGGCGTGTACATGAGTGAAAGCTGATGCTAGGCCTTTCTTCTCTGGGATCAATAGGAGCTCTGTTGCCGCGGTTACAGCCCAGATCAGAGCCGTGTCCCCGCCTCGGCCATCATCCTCCTGCGCGGCGCGTTCAGGAGCGAGTACGAAAGGGGAGCGCCGAAGAAATCCACACAAGAACCTGTCTAAGCTCTGTCACTAGACTCCAAAGCACCATGGTTCCCTTAGACTTTTTTTTCCTCCACTGTTCCTTCCATCTCCCAAATGTGTAAGCTGAGTCTGCGGCAAAAACAGAGCTAATTTTGCACTAGATTAAAGGGCATATATTGTGTTATTTTCTGATCATTTCTAATATTGTTTCCTCATTAAAACATACGTGGAGTGTTTCGTTTCATTCACGCAACACACAGTTCTTACACACAGTTATCTTGAGTTCTTCTCTTAGACTGAACACTCACATACTTTTCAGTCCTGGAATAGCCAATCTCTCTCTGTTAACCTGAAAACTACCACTTAATGACATCACAATGTGGAACAGAGCATTTTGAGCTTATTATAATGACATAATCTTGTCCTAAAGGGTCACTAAAACATGTGTGAGTGAAACAAAAAACAAGTCCAGTTATGTTTTTGATGAGGTAACAAAAATATAACATAATTGTCATGCTAATTTATTCGTCAAAATTTGTTCTGAAATTATGATTGTTATACTGTACAGCAGATATGGGTTTTTTCATAGACAAACTAGAACCCAGAGCAACCAATGGCCAATATTTTTAGACTGTTACATGGACAATTTGAATCATTTTCTCCAATAACTGCAGACACAGTTACAGTCTTCTTATACTGCTCTGCTCTTCATAAGAACAGCATCATAAAAATATTATCTATAGCAGTGATTTGTACACACCCACAGCCCTGTTTCATACCATAAATCTGTAACGGAGCACTCGAGTCATAATTTGTACAGTGCCCACTTTTTCTTCACACCAAGTACCACCAAATAAAGGATTTGGCTTTCAAGGCAGCACCAGGACTATTCCAGGTATAATCTAGGGCAAAACTAGGTCTAAAAGTGGACTACATTGTATCTAGTTCTAAAAAGGAAATGATCCAAAGAAGCACAAGAGGATAAAATGAAACCACATATTGAATAGCTTGGGTACCACAGTTTGAGCAACACTGTTAAACTTAATGTGCTGCAGTTAAGCTTCATGTATTTCTTGTATCAGCACTTTCAAATTTTAATTCAGATATTACACCTCAAAGAAAATGATGACAAAAAATAAAGAATTAACCCTGCAGGCCTTGTAAGCACTGTCACTGGACTCCACAGCACCATACTTTCCCCTGAGTGCCTATTCACAGCTTTTCAATCTCCCGTAACCATCCACACATACCCGGGATCATAAACTAGTCCGGCGCGGCGCAGCGTAGTGATTTACTCGTTTTCAGCACCTCACGCTCCGGCCATAACTCCAACGCCGATGCTTTTGTCATTTTAACTTAGTGCTCCCAGTCTACTACTGCCTAATACAGGCTTTCGGACAAACTCTTCTGCTCGAATAGTTCAACCCTCCAGTTCACCCGATGGTTAAATGGAAATACTAAACCATAGGAAAATATAGATGTTATTTTCCAAGTTTCTAGAATGTAACGATGGAAGCAAGAGTTAGTTGTCCTGCTTAGATTAGTTTACCTAGTATAAAATTATGCATCTGATCATTTATGTAACTTTCATGCCATCTAATCTAAATAAGACATGTACATAAGTGTCCAGTTCTGAGGCCAGGACTTCCCTAAAAATCATATTCCAACTCCACTACCTGATTGTCTCCATGGAGATGATGCTTTGTCTTTCTAACATTTATTCATTACGGATGTTTCTCTTGCTCAAAAATGCAATAATTCCTTCTGTGAATAGGGCGACTTTCCACAGATCTGAACTGTAATGTAGCGTAGTGCTGTAACCTGCTTATGATAGATACATTTAACCTATATTGTGCAACATTCTAGACAAAGCTATAACATTTCTAGACAAGCAGTGCATTTCTTCGCAAAAAATGTTACATCTTTTTAAAAAAATCTTCCTTAAAATTAAATTATTAAAACTGCAAATTAACAGTAGTTGTTTTGAAAGTCCCCGGTGCGTTTGACAATTGCTTATCTTCATGAATATTTCACAGTATGGCGCTCAAAAGTAATTACTATAGCGTGGAACTTTCTACGCACAGAACACACTCCATGAAGGCGAGCAGAAAAGTTCCATAGTGCACCTTTAATAAGATATTCCCTCTTTTTTCAAGTGCCCAGTGAACTCAATAGATTTTACACATGCCAACAGTTCACTATGAGCTCATGTATTGTTGCTATTGTTGCCATGGAGAATCCCTTATTGCATTCACCTGGTTTCTTTCATGTTGTAGTAGTGACAATGAGAACACAGTAGCTTTTTTCATGTATTTCCTTTGTTGGTCTTTGTCGTCTTTCACATGTGAAATATCAAAGTGAATCAAATCTCTCCCGCCTCTGAGTGTGTGTGTGTGTGCGCAGTGGCTCACGGTGACACCAGAGAAATACTATGAAAAGGTTACGCAGTTGTACATAAAAGATTGTGTAGATCAAGGTGGATTCAATATACAAGACAGAGCGAAATGTAAATAATCCGCTACAACAAAGTGAATCCACGCGTCTCCTTTGCTGCAAAAAAAAACAGCCCATATAAAAAATAAAAATGCAAACACAGTAATATTCTAATCTACGCTGCTAAAGCTAGAGTTAACGCTCACTTATGCAGATTCTACAGTCCATCCTCTGCTTTGTTCTGTCTGTTATTTGCTCCGTCTCCTCAGAACATGGAGAATTTCAGCAACAAAGCAGTACATGCGCTGACCACTGGGGGCAGTAGTGAACACAGCTAAACTTTTAAAATGTGACTAGAAACAGCCGCAAATCAAATAAATGCTTTTCTCTCCTCATTTTATCGGCTCTTTTCCAACAGATGCGATCTAAAAACTATTTCACCAAACGCTATTTCATTGGTTTCTGTCAATTCTCAAACTGATTTGTTCGCCCTCTGGTGGCTGTTTATGAGAACACAGCCTTGACATTAGAAACGTTTGGAAGTATAAATGCGGTAACGGTTACTACACTTGGAATGTGTGAAAATGAAGGATAAATGAGCCTTTACGATATATAGGTTGGCTTATTTATTAGGGTAATGTTTGCACTTTTTAGCGTAGCGGCTATTTGCCTTAAAGCTCCAGCAGAGGGCGATATTTTATTCCCCTGTATACATAAAGCGGAAATGCATAAAGTTATATTTGAAAACTTTAGTCCAGGGAATGAGTTATGCAGTTGGTAGAAACACAAAGCAGTTTGAACCAAATTCAAACTTATAATTTCGTAAAAAATACCAAAATCTGCCCCATATACTGTACAGCGACCTGAAAATATGGGTACAGCTTATCAGCATTCGTTCTCTCTGGAACCTAAAAAAAAAAAATATCAGCACTGGCCATGAAAAGAAACCCATATCAGTGGATCTCTACTTTGGATACTATAGGATTACAGATTGGTCTCTGCTTCCTCCCACACATCTCAGGGCAAACTAAACGAGAGCCAAGGTTCATTTATTTTCGTGACGCATAGGAAACAAACAAGCTCATTGGTCATCTATCACTCACCTCAGATTAGCAGTGTTTAGGGCTTTGCTTATTAATCCTGCAGGAGCCCGCAATGTTTATCAAAGCTTTGTTTCCTTTTTACTCGTAAGCCGCCGTGTTTGTTGTGGTAAAATTAAACGTTAACTGCGATGGGGAAAAACATGCGCGCGGTATTATTACACTTTTTAGTCTTATGCTCAAAGTCAAAAATGATTTCACAGGGCATGTAAAGAAAATAAGATGCGTTTGCATAGTCGGGTTGTCAAAACATTCCATTGTAGAGCATTAAAGTTGTATATCTCCATGGAGACGAGCAGATAACACCACCGGGCCATGTTACGAGTTAGATCTGTGGAGAGGCGACCCCGTTCACAGTTAGATTGGATATTTTTATTGCATTTTGTACAATAAATGCCTGTAACTGAATAAATGCAGGAGATAAGTTTATAAGCTTTACCGTGGAACATTACAGAAAAAGCATCAACATCTCCATGCCGACAAACAGGTGAAAAGTTACACAGTGCACCTTTAATTGTGGTATCAAAATTGGTATTGAGCCTTTTCGTTTATATAATGAAAATCTGACTTCTTACAATCGTGACACTAGATGTTAACAACTGATTGACATGATCCTAAAATTTCCAACTCGATTTCGATACCAAAGAATACTCCATACCGATTTTGATAATATGATAATGATAGATGGAATAAAACTTAGATAAAACTGCAATTTTCAACACAAAATAATAAAATTGGCTGTTAACACTACGACTTGTTCTCATAAAACTCAAAATTAAAATGTATTGATATCAGTACCGATACTTTCTTAAATAAGTATCTAGTTTTAGTATTGATTAGTATCTGATTTTCAATACTTTTGACAACGCTACTACTCAATACACTGACTATAGCCCACAGCACATCTAACCTGTCACGATAATTACTGTATGGACTTATTGTTCAATATATGACACTAATTATAATTCCTTGGGGTTAATATTTATCGAGTGTACATTTTCTTTGCAGTAATGAGACATTTTGGTTCTATTTTTGGATACATGTTGAGATCTGATCTAAAAGGTTGAATTAACAACTTCTATGGCTCATTACAGATGCAAACTAAGGACTACGCTGTTGTGCATAACTATTTATTCATTTATTTCTTCCAGCTCATGATTTTGTAACAGCATTGCAGATTTGAACTGTCCACCGTCTGGTATTAAACTAATCTGTCTTGCATTTGTTATTTATTGTTCAAAAATATCAGAAAAAACATAAATTTTTACTGCGAGTGGGGTCACCTCTCCACAGATCTAACCTGTAATTTGCCTCTTGAGTTTATGGCCGTACTGTGGAACATTCTAGGCACATCTCCATGGAGACAAGCAGGGACAACCTTCCACTGATAAGTTAGACATCACAAACTGCAAACTGCAAAAACTAAAACCTAGCCAAGTTAGATGACTGAAATTAAGTTGTTTTTCATCATGATTTGAGTAAATTTCACTTGACAAGTACAATTATCTACCAATGTCACAAGACTTTTGTTCTTAGGATATGAAAATACATCTTTGCTAAGAAAAACAACAACTCTTTGCACTTAAAATAAATGACAAAATCGAATGTTGCTTGACTTAAGAAAAAACCCACTTATTTCATAGGAAGATAGCTTCACTTTTACATTTGAATCTACTCAAATAAAGTCAAATATTATTAATTTATGCCATTTTAACTACTGCAGCGTATATTTACTTCAGTAATATATCGGACTTCAGATTGCGTTATGGTGGCAGGCCTAAGCAAATCTCTGATCTAAATGCATTACTTCCAACTTCCCCTCTGTCTGAAAAACTCCAGGATTACCCCCCACCTGTTTATGCAGCAAAACAATTCCATTTGGTCTGCATTATCGCGCAGCCTAATAAATAAACATGACTTTAATTGGTCTCAGATGCCTCTCCCGCATTCGCTCCTCTCCTCCATTTTGTGCCCCCGTCTTCCGCGGGTGATGGCTCTTCATCTCTCCCACCAGGACCCTTGAAAAAAAAGCTTCGCCGGTCGGCAGTTTGAGCGGAGCGTGTAAAGTGTGTATAGTGAGCGTGCCCTGTGGTGTCGAGGCTGCCCTTCTGCCCGCCTTGCCCCGGCAGCTGTCCACGGAGCTGGGGTTGCATTCCTGGGGAGAGCCCTAGGGCATAACAGCTGCCTGGTGCACCTCTCCTAACCCCCCTCTACAAAAACACAGACTGTTTACAAAGGAAAAAAAAAAAAAAAAAAAAAAAAAAAAGGAGAAAAATCTGCTTCCTTTTGCGGGGCCTCTAACCCTGACAGCACATGCAATTACATAGTGACATTCCTTCATTTATTACACAAGAGCCACGCCCTCCTCCTCGCCCTCCTCCTCGCCCTCTTGCACCACTGCTAATGCTCTTAGGTTTTACACAGGGCTAATGTACCAATGCCAAGATACTGCTGGACAATTAACCTTTATATTTCATATGCTATAATGTTCCCACATCACAAAACATATCTGGAATTGTGTTTTGCTTCATTCACACATGTTTAACGCACAAATCCTGCATATTTTGGCTGAGTTCTTCTCTCAAAAAACACCACCTTGTGATGCCATGTGGTTATACAGTTAAACTCTATGCACATTCACTATAATCATTTGCACCATTTCAACCCAGGAATTGCCAATCTGTACTGAGCAAAAGGTAAACGGTAGCTGCTAACTTGAAAACTATATGGCGTCACAAAGTGGAAGAACGTTTTGAGCTTTGGAGATGTAGACACACTAATAATAAAGGATTATTTGAATAAAACAAAACACAACTCCAGGTATGTTTTTGAGGAGGTTTTGTGATTTTGTGACCTTAAAAAGGAACCTGTTAAAAAGGCACTAGGTAACTTTTTTGTAACAGGGCTTGCTGTTTGTCTCCACAGAGATGCTTTTGCAATGCCTAATCTTCCACAATATGCCACAAAACATATCTTACTTCACGGACACTGTAACACTGTTTGTCTGCACAGAGATGCTTTTGCTTCCACAGTAGGCCACAAAACATATCTTACTTCACGGACATAATCAGTTTACACTACCAGGCCACGTTACAGGTTAGATCCATGGGGAGGCGACATCGCTAACAGAAGGAATGCATGTTTTTCAAGGTATGTTTGGCCAGGAAAAACATCAGTAATTGAAACCATATAAGCTGGTTGATTTAAAGCCAAATTCTAGGTCAAGTCCATGGAGATAGAAGCAGGTGTGTCTCCTACTGTGCAAAAGCTGTCTTCGTGTAAAATAAATCCAGCCAGACATAGGAAGAACATGCAAATTCCACATAAAAAGTCCGTATGTGGTCAGGAATTGCAATTCACACATTTAGAGGCGTGCAGCAGAGAAACAGAAATACGACCTGCTTATAGGTCTAAAAGTGAGTAATCACATTTGGCCAATAACTAAATGAAAGACATTTATTCAAAAAACAGAAGATATGGCAATTCAGAACACTCACATTCATCTCTAATATAGTCAGACTGAGAACTGACTAGTCTATTTTTAGAATGCAAATACTGCACATTATTAATTAAAAGTGCAGTAAGTAACTTTCAGGAGGTGGCACGTCTTCTGCATGATTGATTGAGTGAATGAACATATGAAGATAAATGCGTTTTATGCCAAACTGTGGAAGTTTACAGCCAAAGGAGCAACATTTCCACAGAAACAAGCAACTAAACAGATGCAAGTCTGCTCACAGCTAAGACACAGGCTTTTATTGTACTCTTTTTTTTAAGTTTCATACATTCATTCATAGGTTTTAATGATGAATTCTGATGATGGTGGGTCCGCCATATATCTCCAGATACAAATGTTTTGCCTTGATTATACCACAGTATGGAAATAAACTGTGGAAACAATGGAGACAGGTCAATGGGCAGATCTATGGAGAAGCAAGCCTGCACATGGTATTAATTTAAAGTATTTCTGAGCTATAAATCCAAGGGAGATAGTATGTTTAATGCCCTACTGTGGAACATTCTGGGCAAAGAAATGAGTGGAGACAATATAGTGGAGCCTACACCTTAAAAGTTGCATAGTGCACCTTTAACAGGCGCTGGAAGGGCATGTCAAGTTCAAGTACACTCGTCTACTCATTCAGAGCCAGTCAATAGCCCCATACACCAAACTTAACTCATTAATAGTATTTCCTCTTCTGAGATTTCTCTTTATTTTGCTGTCTCCTCTCTTTAGCTTGACATCGACCCAATCAGCGCTATCCTGAGTTCTTTGAGAGTTAGACCTGCCGGCGCAGCCTTAACCGGAGGGTAAGGTACAATATGCCCTGTGTGTATTGACCTGTGCTTGGCCTTTAGCTCAGAGCAGAGGCACCCAGACGCAGAGAGACTGTCACGCAGATCACCACATCACATGAGGCTCACATGGAGGCGGAGGGTCGAGCATGAGGAGGAGGAGGAGGCGGGGGGCCGGTCACGCAACCTTCAAACACATCAGCACACGCACTTCTGGACTTCACACCGGCTACACAAACGCAGGTGTTTTTCATTTTGGATATTCGTGTCAGACGTAACCTTTATTCTGGTTTTATTTCATTACACTTGGCTACTTGGGTTTACTAAGTATCCATTTTTCTAAACTTGCAAAAACAGATCGTTCATTTTGACATGTGCTCATTGAGGTCCTTAAATGTAGATAATTATAAAAGGTAAGATACACTTTATTGTCCCCGTAGGGAAATTTATCCTCTGCGTTTCAGTGCCGCTGGGTGCTCAGGGTCCCATCTCTGTGATCCTGTTGCTAGTTTTGGTCAGGACTACATTACCCAGAGGATTTTTACCTGGCTGTGAAAACCTCCCATTTTTTTTTTTTTTTTTAATAGACAAACTGGATGAAAAAGACCTCCGAACAGTCAGTCTTTAATTTTGCTTAATTTACACTGACGCGTTTCAACTCACAGTCTTCAAGTCGTCCGGACAAAGTGGAGAATTGGAGTTAATTTGCCTTTTTTGATCATTGAGAGATGGATTAATTTTGTATTACCTTAAAATAGATGCGATGCTATTTAACACCAGCATACAAAGACTAATTTGCAAGGTCTCAACAACTGTATTTTAAAAATGTCACTATCCTCTTTTTTAATTAAATCTAAAAATATCTAACAGTGGAGGAATAACTAAATTCAAATGACAGAAATCCATCTAATAAATGTTTTAAATTACTGTTGTCAAATCAGGTGTATTACCAAATATTGTCAAATTTCAAAGTATGGTGTGTATCGTATGTGCATGATTTTATTTATGGTTTGTGCATGACCAGAGATTTGCAATTTGCCGTTTAGGGTTAATAAAGGTGTTGATTGACTAAAATAAAATGATTATTGGGGCAGTGGGTTGAGCATCTGCCCGTCAGTCAGAGGTTCAAACATCAACCACATGCTTTCTGTTTTCTTTCTGCTTGCTGTTTTCTGTATATTTTCCCACTCTGGTCACAACATGTGGAGAATAGAAAAAATAATAATAACAGAACAGTCCAATTATCTTAGATTTATTATTCCCTACTCAACATTTTAAACCACACTGAACATTTTTGTCATGTGGCTAGTTAAAGTTCAATGGAGCTCAACAGTGACCGCCCGCCTCCGGTTTCAGAACCAAATTTCTCATTCATTTTTCCATAGACTTTCCAAAACAAAAACAAAAAAAATCATACGTATTAAAGCCTGCACAGAGCTAATCAACTATGCTATGACTAATGAGCACATGGCCAATAATTTAATATAAAATCTGTTTCTGAAATGTTATAAACCACAGTCATTTCTTGCATTCAATCTTGGATTTTAAATGTGCTTTCTGGACTCCAAACAACCGCATTATGGATATTAGTTACCAAGTAGTTGGCTAACCTCTGCGGTGGCTTTTAACTCTTAATATGTGGAAATTTCTAAAAGTCTATGCAAAAATTAATGGAAAATTTGCAGAACTCCATAGGCGAGTAGTTTTAAAGTTAAGTAAAGCCACAACTTACACTGATCTTGATGCCAGCCCTACTTCCACGCACTCAGGCCCTCACACACACATACACACACAAACACACACTTCCTTTGCCTCTTACTTGGGCGTCTCTTGAGTGGACTCCATGCAGACACTGGAGTCTTTATCACTTTGGCTTCACAGTGTCTCACTGAGGAGCTGTGCAAAGCCCGAGCAGATGGTACAGCAATATGGGCCTCAGACTATCACCACTTTACAAAAACAAGCACAAGGAAACATATGCAGTGGACATTCAGTACAGAAGAATAAATTACATATGGCACTGAATATATGTGAGAAATATGGAGGTTGTTGACTAAAGATATACTTGGTCGAGTAGGAAGTGATGTGGTACTATAAAATATCAAGGATCTTCCACAAAAATGACTATATAGAACGACTATTAAACTGCCTTTTCATAAGTTAAAAAAAAATGTCCCAAAACACCAGCTAATAATGCATGTTTTAACCTTTCTGTTCTTATAATTCCTTTTAATCCCAATTACATAAAACATTCATTATAATTACAATCCTCAGTTGACTAAAAAAAGCATTGATCACTAAATCGATTAAACTACTACAAAGACTACAGCCCTTACAAGCTGTGTACTCTACGCTGAAATAACACTTACATTACATTTACTCAACTGAATCAGGTTTTGAGTTGCAGCTAATAATAATATTTGTTGCGTTTTGCATTTCGCTTAATAGTCACGCTTGAGATTAAGCGTCTAATGTAGCCACAGTTGCCCCGGGGTGGAAAAGTAGGATTCCATTTGGCAACTTAAAATGGCGCCGACAGCCACCACTAATTACACACAGATATATTCATACAAGATGTTTGAGTTGTCTTGCCTGCAGACACAACAATAATTTGGGATTTTGCAAGCTGGGATCCAACCTCCAGTCTTTTCGGTAATTATATCCTGTACATCCCTACCTATGCATGTATTCTATGTACTATATACTATACTATACCGACTATTGGAGGCAAAGTTGTCCAAAAAACGCTAACTGATCATAAAAATAGGATTGAAAGTTTATATATTGCACAAAATGAATCTTGTGAGCTTTAAGTGAGGTTATAATGCTGTTACCTCTTCAAAAAACATACCTGGAGTTTTTTTGTTCATTCTTACATGTTTGACTAACCCTTTATTATTAGTCTGTCTACATCTCCAAAGCTCAAAATGCTCTGTTCCACCTTGTGATGTCATGGAGTGATTGCTTTCAAATTTCTTCTACTTTTAGTTCAGTAGAGATTGGCAATTCCAGAGCTAAAATGAAACTCCTGATATGTTTTTGATGAGGAAATGACAATATAATAAAGATAAGAAAATAGTACGATATGGGCCCTTGAAACTAGACCAGTCCAGTAATTATCAGTAATAAATGAAGCTTTATTTGATTACAGGTGGTTTTATAGTTCAAAAACACCAAGAAAAACCGGCATTCTCTGTGAGCGGGGTTGCCTCTGCACAGATTTGACCTGTAACTTGGTCTAGTTTGGTCTCCATGAAGATAGAAAAGTTTAATGCCATACTGTGGAACATTCTAGACAATGCAATAACCTCCAGCAGAAACGTTACACAAATAAATGCATAACAAAAGTTGAAATTATGATTATAGGAGTATCAGAATCAGTATTGAACCGTTTCTTTAGTAACAAAATCAGGCATTATGGTATCGTCACAGCACTAACCCACCAAACCTAATGATCCATATAATGTTTAAAATCTTAGCGCTGTATTGCCTCATCTTGACAAAAGACCACCAAAACTTCATATTTCTACAAAGCGCTTAAGAGTACCACATTCCCCTCACAAAGTACAAAATCCCCAAAAATATAGTGCAACTCCTGACATAAAAAGTGTTGTGACATTGGAAAAGCTTATGAAGCCAAGCCAAATAAAGCCCATAAAAACCCCGAGGCAGTCCAATGAGTATTTTAGCTCTCAAGATGAAATGATAGCATCCACTGTGTCGTCTCATTCAAACATTGCAAAGCACCTACCGCAAAAAAAAACAAAACAGCCATTCTCCAATCCCATACTCATCCATTTTAAGAGTTTTCATAAAAAGTTGCAGGCAAATGGCGCGCCCTGTCTTGTATTTATCCAAGAAATTTTCAAAGAATTCTCATCAATCTTGTGAAGTGAATGCAGCGGTGGAGAACTAAAAGCCGGTGCTATTAGACGACAGAAAAAAAAAAGGAAAAAAGAGACGAAGGAGAGGAGAACAAATGTGCACATTTAGGGCCAGAGCTGTGGGTGATTAACCTCTCGTGAATGGGAGCGCCAACATTAGGCCTGGACCATTGCCTTGGTCAGGTGTGGGCAGGAGGCTTGTTCTGTCTCGTGCTGGGGGCCCGCTTATACTTAGACCAGAACTTTTTACATAGGAAACTGCACTCAGGGATGTCCTTCTTTGGATATAAGCCAGATATTGATACTTTGCAGCTGACGTCATCAACATTAATTGGGGAAGTGCTAACTGTAGGCATTGCTCTGTCTGAAACACTATTTTAAACGGAGCCAGACAGAAGTGATTTAGCTGGATGAACAGATGAGCTGATTTGTGCAGTTAAATAAACCTCTCATACATAAAATTACAGTCACAAGCTAGTTAGCATTAGTCTCTCTCACCTAAACAAGACCACAATTGATCGTAAACTGAAAATGTCTTGTTTAAATCCATTTTGTGTTTTTCTTCTTGAGTTTTCAGTCTTTTGGCAGTGTTTGCTAATGAGTGCGTTGTGTCTCCATAAAGAACACCCCCAGTGCCACATCACTGCCAAGTATCAATAGACTGGATTGTTGGCTCATATTTACTTGCACAAAATATATTAATATTAATAGGGTTAATACGTATATGTATAAAATAAAGCTAATTCTGGTTGTGTAAATGTAAAATGCTCATAGTTGAGATGTGTGGTCATACTGTATGTGTGCGTGTGCGGGTCAGAGAGTGGGCAGTGTGAACTGTTCTTATTGATCAGAAGTAATTGCATTCCATAAATTATTTCTGTAATTCAGGGAGCGCAGATGGAAACTAGGTGTTTTTTATGAACTTAACGTCTCTGTATATTGTCCCTTCAGATAAAGGGTAAACAAAAATATATTTGATAATTAAAAAAAGATAGTGACACTTAAAATTAGAAATAACATTCAATGTTTCCTTTTCAATAATTGCCTTTGCTACATTAGTTTGTAGTTTCTGCGTATTTTCCTCATTAACAGATGTGAACAAGGAAACATAAACACAAACAACCCAAAGATTACTCATCAGATTTAGCTATTTATGCAACATTTCAGTAATCCGACAACTCCAGAAACTTCAGATAATGATTATCTGTATGTGTGCATGTAAACACTGACTGAGGATTTCAACGGTAAAAAACAGATGGTGAACAGTAGTTATTTTTATAGGAAATAGCACTCAGGAATGTCCAGGATGTTTGGACATAAAAAGACACAAGGACACTGACGAGCGCATGGCACTGTGGCTAAACTGGACCACAATAATCTATAGTATGAATATAGACTGATTGTATCTGACCATTATGTGCACTGTGCTTTATTTATGGACACTGAGTCATGTCTGAAGCATTGTTACCACACATGCAGTAGTTTGTTTTTAATGGTGCACTGTGTAACTTCACTGGTGGAAGGTTTTCAGTATGTTTCCATGGAGATGGTCTTAATTTGCCTATAGATGTTCCACAGCATAAAATGTAATATGTAATGTAATTGTAATCTAATTTGGATTTTTCCAATTACTGGTTTTCTCATAACTGGTATAGCTTTGATACTAAGAGTGACATCGCCTCTCCACAGATCTTTGTCGTGTCACCTGCTTGTCTCAATGTACATAGACAAGTTTAATGTCATACTGTGAAATATTCAAGGCAAAGCAATAGCATTTCCATGGAGATGAGTAAGTGGCAGATCCTACACCAAAAAAGTTGCGCAGTGCACCTTTAACTAAACAAAATTTGTAATTGGTAGTGAAGAATCTTGAGTGTTGTAAGTGTTACTATGACACATGTTTATATTGTATAGCCCAGAACAGACTGCAGTCTTTAGGCACCCCAGTTTCCTCATATCCACTCATTCATAAATAATCAAGGAACCATAAGTTTGCACTGCAGTGGAATATTTAGTCTTCACATCTGGACTCAATACACTGGCCATTATATTTATGGATAGACCAACAAAACGCCTCATATAACTTGTCTGTAAAACTAAGTATGTATCAAATGTTCTAGTGAAGCCAGGCATGCGCTAACGGCACAGGTTTTTCATAGGCTCCCATAGACAACAATGACGGCTTTTGTACACTCAACTTTATGCCAGTTTATCAGTTTATTGCTGATAGGAATAATAATTAAAGACATATTAACCATAAACCAGTTAAAAACATAATGTATTCTTACAATTAAACAGATAATTCTACCATAGAAATCTGCCACAACTTCACCTCAATGTTAAACTTATCATGGATAATTTCTTGCTTATGGACGCCATTTTGAGGAGTTTTAACCATTCAAAAAATAGAGTAGAGTATTTTAGAATTGTCAGTTTCTATAACAACAGGTTAGAATGTTGTAATCCCACATGGTCCAAGCTAAGAGCGTCAGTTTCCTGTTTACAGATGCCATTTTGAGGACTTCTGATATTATTATTCATGCTAAATTGTGAATCACTATGGCAACAGTTGTAATTCCTCCTCCTCCTGCAACCAATGGCGAGAAACACAAGAAACACAAAGAAAAATGAGAAATCACCCACCAACCGCATTAATAATAATAGGCTTGGTAGAAACATTGCTGTACGGACTATGGCGCGAATACTTGGGGGATTGGAGCCGTAATGGAGGCCATAAAGAAAAGAGCTGCTATTACAACTGAATTTACTACACATTACTAAACACTGCGCCACAGAAGGAGGAGGGAGAGGCTAAACAGCACATTTTATTACTACTGAAGATTATGGGCTCAGATGCTTCGCAGATGCACAGTTGTTGAAGGAGATGAATCAATAATGCAAATTTATGAAGGTGTGAAAATTATAATTATCGGTGCATCCGCGGTGTTATGTTTTAAATAACTGAGTACCATTTTGACGGATGATATGATTAGCTTTAGGTAATAGAGCAGAACGTGTGTATCTATTAACCCAACGCACTGGAAAACAGCATCTCAAAAGGTAATTCAATTGTGCTCAGTGCAATTTGTATGATAAAAATGTAGAGCATATCTGGCAACAACTAGCAGGATTGAAATGACAAAAAGATGTGCCGTGTAACTTTTCTTTCGGACGGTCCATCACCTGCGTCTCTACATGGAAATGTTGCCTGGAATGTTCCGCAGTATGGCATTAGACTGATAAATCTTGATGGAGAGAGCAGGCGATGTCATATGGCTTGTTGCATGTCAGATCTGTGGAGAGGCGAGCCCACTCATGTTAAGAAAGCAAGTTTTTAAGTCAGTAAAAAAAAATATTATTTAGTAAATTCAAGATGGATACGTTTAATCTCAAAACAGGACATTACTGACAAAGCAACAACATCTCCATGGAGACAAGCAGATAGCAGATCCTGTACCAGAAATGTTACACAGCACATCTTTAAAGAGGGAGTATTAACTGCTAACACACAATTTTAAATCACGATGTTATCTTTTAGTGTTTTGAAACGGCTATATTTTCCGAAAACAACATATTAACATGTTTAATAAGTTTCAGTTTCGTTTTTGACGAGTAATCTGGTTTGTGACTATTCACCGTTATGTTAAAATGCTTTGTTATTCTCATTATCTGATTTTTACTGGACTTTAAATGTACCCACTGTGAGTATGAATCAGTGCTGTCACGATACTAAAATTTAAAACTTGATTTCGAGGCAGAACAGACTTGATACTCATTACTAATTCGACTACAACACTCTTTATTTAGACAATAGAATGTGATTTTCAGGGTTAAGTTGTAGCATTTTCTTTTATATTCCCATGTGGTCTTACATCTGTGTAATCCTTCAGTCGTCCACTAGTCTTCGTGCTCTTATACTTATTCTTATACAGCTCAAGACTATTCTAAGGCGATTCAGGGAAAGTTAATTTAGTTTCTCTCCTGTAACCGTCCATTCTGATACCTGCTCAAATGAGTATCTACTTTGGATGCTAGTTTAAATATCAATTAGTATCAGATTTCCGATACTTTTGACAACCCCGGTGTGAAGAGTAGAAATGTGTGTAGACCCCGGTGTAAAAAGGAAACCCTGAAGAGGCGTAATGAGGACAGGTGCAGAGCCTTGTTAGCGCCACCTGTGCTAGCAGTTAGCATGGCGCGCTACACTGGGTAAATACACAGGGACAGATCAGCTTTAGCACATGTAATGGCTGTAATGATGATGGAATATGAGCTCACTGCACTACAGGAGTCTGCCATGAGCCGCTATGAGCAGCATGGAGCTTTTGTGATATAAAACAATTAAAATGTGTTGAAATATATTTAACAAGCTGTAAATGATCACGGTCGCCTCTGAATATGTAATGTATAGAGCTCAGAAAACATCCGTTACCATGGAAATCTGCCATGTTTCAGGTGGTAATGAAAGGCGTCCATATAGATACATTAGCAAAAAGGTCCTATATTACACAAAACCTATTAAATTGTTGTTACCTCATCATAAACATACCTGGAGTTGCTTTTTGATTGCTCAAAATATTCTGTTCCACCTTGTGATGTCATCAAGTTGACAGCTACCTTTTACCTTTAGTTAGGCAGAGATTGGCAACTCCAAGACTGAAATCATCCATATGATTCTAGTGAAGGTGTATGGGGTTTAAAAACACAGTGGAGCACTTCCTGTACTCCCATATGACATCACGAGGTGAAACAGAGTGTATTCCGTTTGAGAGAAGAACACAGCCTAAATATATAGGTGTGTTGTGTGAATTAAACAAAATAAAACTCAGGTATGTTTTTGATAAGGAAACTACATTATAAAATAGATCAGAAAATAAAGTTATATAGGATCTTTAAAAAGTTAAAAAAAGCAAAATTAAACAACCTGATGGCTGCTGGGTCACTACCTGTAGATATAACTGTAGTATCAGAATAACTTTGCACGAACACCTAGTATTTAGTATCACAATCCCAAGTTCTAAAACAGTGATTTAACATTTTGCTGATAAACTGTACAGTGTATGTGGTGTTTAAAAGCATAGTCTACAGTTCCAAGTCTGTTTAAACAAGTTTAATTTGCTTTCACATTTTACTTTTATGAAGGAGTTCTGGAAAAAACTCCCCTAAGCCAGTCTTGCCATACTAATACAGAAAATAAAATGGTGGCTCTGCATTTTAATATTAAGAAGAGGCAGATGAGGCGGGTCAGGGGTCGTTTTGTGCTGGGTGGTCACCGCTGCCCCGAGCAAGTACAGAGGTGCTGCGAGTTAATACGGCATTTATATGTACAGTCACAAAGATACAAGATTCTTTTAAAAGTTAGGTCAGAATGCAGACTTTGGTCCAGTTCTAGTCTTGTTCTTGTCCGGATCTTGGCCTTGTCTAATCCTGGTCTACTTCAGGTCTAGTGAGGGTCTTGTCTGGGTCTAGGTCCAGTTCTTGTCTAATCCTGGCTTAGTATAGGGTTAGTACAAGTCTAGTCCTTGGTTCAAGTCCAAGTCTAGTCAAAGCCACCTCTGGTTAATGTAGGTCTAGTCCATTTCTAATCCAGTTCTAGTCCTGTTCTAGTCCAGGTTTAGTTTAGATCTTGCCCAGGTCTTGTCCTTGGTTCTAGTCTTGGTTTAGTCCAGGTTTGATCCGGTGGTGACCCAGTTTTGATCCAATTTTAGTCTAGTTCTAGTCTAGGTCTAGTCTTTGGTTCTAGTCTAGGTCTAGTCTTTGGTTCTAGTCCTTGGTTCTAGTCAAAGTCTAGTCCAGGTCTAATTTGGTTCTAGTCCTAGTCTATTCCTGGTCTATTCCTGGTCTAGTCGAAGTTTATTCCTGGCCTAGTGTAGGTCTTGTCCATTTCTAATCGAGTCCTAGTCCTATTCTAATCCGGGATTTGTTTAGATCTTGTCCTTCTCTCATCCTTGGTTCTAGTCCTGGTTTAGTCCTGTTTTGATCTGGTTGTGATCCAGTTTTGATCCAGTTTAGTCCAGTTTTAGTGCAGTTCTAGTCTAGTTCTAGGCCAGTCCTAGTCCAGGTCTAGTACTAGGTTTTAGTCAAAATTTAGTCCAATTCTAATTTGGTTCTAGTCCTGGTCTGGTCCTGGTCTAGCTGAAGTCTATTCCTGGTCTTGTGTAGGTCTAGTCTGGTGTTTATCTGGTTGTGATCCAGGTTGTGATCCAGTTTTAGTCCAGTTCTAGTCTACTGTTAGTCCAGGTCTAGTCCTTGGCTCTAGTCCAAGTTTAGTGTGTCTAATTTGGTTCTAGTCCAGGTCTGGTCCTGGTCCAGGTCTGGTCCAGGTCTGGTCCAGGTCTGGTCCAGGTCTAGTCCAGGTCTAGTCCAGGTCTGGTCCAGGTCTAGTCCAGGTCCAGCTCTGGTAAATGTAAAAGATAAAGTGGTGAGTGAGCAGTGGGGAAAAGCCTCTTTTACTCAGACCATTAGAATTGTAACATAACTCACAAAAACAGTGTTGGCATCAGACTGTAGTATTGGGACAGGGCCTTACCTCAGCGTCTTGCCTCTGCAGACTGTAGACTTTCTGCAGACGGAGCATTGTGGCGGGGCTCATCGTCTCCTCTTCAAGCAGCAGTTCAAGGAGCATCACCATCTGGTCTGAAGACAACTGGAAACACACAAACAAATAAGATGCGGGCTCAATAATATGGAAAAAATAACAAGCATTGTGATTAAATTAGGGACTTTTTCCATGTTATTAACTCAAATCTGTTTTGCCCTAATACAGATATATTGTAAAAGCAGCTCTTAGGATGAAAATGAGTCGTGTGCTGGCTGTATCTGATTATAAAGTGTTTTATTCTCTCCAAATCGGGAAGTCCGTTAGCATGCTAGTTGTTGTTGTCTCTGAAAGTTCTGAAAAGCGCTTACGCAGTGATTGTGGGGAATAAACAGTTTAAAATGAACTAATTATGTTTTTCATGTTGTAATAAGCAATAATTAATAGGATTCTGCAAAAAGATTTAAATCTGAACTGACAAATTAATACAAGAATCACATTTCAGAACATGTTTGTGCACGTCTAAAGGGTTAGTTTTTCATGCAGAATAATTTAGGATATTTTGTTTGTGTTTGTTTGTGGAGGAAATTATAGTACTTAAAAATTGCAGCCTTTGCGATTTACTAATTGCATCCATTCAAATTGTGATTTTGATTTGTTTGTGATTACTGTACCGCTCTTAAAAATGTGGAAAATAGAACTAGTTCATTTCAAATATTATTCAGGGGACCAAACTTATTTCTCATTCTGAAGATCCTAATTATTCACCACAATGAGGTTTTAAGCACTTTTCACAGCAACAACAACTAGCATGCTACCCCCACACTTTCTGTATCTTGGAGAATAAAATGTCTTTTTATCTGTAGTGGGGCAATACTGATTTTACTTAAATACATGCAAAAAATGTGTCTTTAATCTTGCAGCCCTAGTAACTTGTAGTAGTTAAGTAAAAAGTACAGATACTGAGGTGAAAAATACGCAAATAAAAGTATCACATGAAAAAATCTACTTAAGTAAAACTATTAAGTAAGTATTAAGTATTATCTTTTAAAAATGCACTTTTTTCTACTTTTTGTTTGTTGAAATAATGAAGTTTCTACAAATAAAACCTTTTCAGCAGGTCTCAAACTATAATCAAAATACTTTTCAATATGGTTCAAAAATGTACAGATACCTGTTCTCAAATGTAGTCAAGTAAAAGTAAAAAGTATCCAATTTAAAATGTAAGTAAAGTACAGATATATCTCAAATGTATACTTAATTACGATACTTTACTACATTTACTACCTTACATTTTGCCACTGCCTAAAATAAGCAACTCGAATGAAATCACTTTGCAATAAACTCACATTCATCACATCAGCAAGTTCAATATGGAAAAAGTATCAAGACCAGCAGATCTTTCCTCTGTTTAATTGCATATGCTGGCCTCTATAGCAACGCATTTACATGAACTTTATTATCTGGGAGTTTTATTTGCTTTTTGTGCTGCTTGGGAGGCTAATAAACACCTTATCAAAATCTGTCAGGTTATTAATGCTGGCTTTTAAACAGGAGAAAGCGCCGAATAATAAAAGTGATCCGAAAGGGTAATTACATAAATATGGTAAACTGACTGCATTTTTTCCGAGCCATTAATATCACAAAGCAAAGGGCAGGTAAGCGCGTATTTAGAGTAAATTTTTCAACCGTAAAGTGATTCAAAAAAATGCATAAGGAAGGTTAAGTTTACTCTTCTTACTAAAACCTAGTCAGCATAATAAGCAGCATTAAAGATTCTTATACATATGACAAACATAGATGCTGTTCCCAAGCCTCCAGAATGTTAAAAAGAACCAAAACTCTTCTAAATTACACAAGAGCTTTGATTGGACTAATAAAAATA
Source organism: Scartelaos histophorus (assembly GCA_000787155.1). Taxonomy (NCBI): domain Eukaryota; kingdom Metazoa; phylum Chordata; class Actinopteri; order Gobiiformes; family Gobiidae; genus Scartelaos; species Scartelaos histophorus. The sequence continues at coordinate 30,819 of JACN01001988.1, forward strand.
AATGACAACATAATTAAGTTAAATTAAGGTTTATACTGCCAGAAAAATACCTTCCTTGTGCGTAAATTGTCTCTGCATTTTGGATTCTGGATTCAATTTTCTGTGGTAGAGGGATTCTGTTTTATAACTCACCACTACTTGTGTTTTAGTACTTTTCTTCTCAACTATTTTCCCTAAACTACCACTTAACTTAACTATGATAAATATTCACCACACGTACTATCTTGACAAGATAAGTAATAATATTGTTTTAAAGTCATAAGCATTTGAATGGAATCGTAAAGTAAATTCCTAAGTTGTCAAAAGTACTCAAAATCAGATACTAATCGATACTGCAACTAGTACTCATTTGAGCAGGTATTGATACTAAAAAAAGGTCCCATTCATAGGACAATGAGCCTTTCCTGAATAGCTTTAGAAAGACCTTGAGCTGTGTCAGGACAAGATACAAGGTCACAGGATAATAGATAAAAGAAAAGAAAGTACTAATGTTGAAAATCACATTCTATTGTCAAAATAAAGAGTATTTTTATCATCACGATTGCATCAGAATCAGTATTGAGTCTATTCCTTAATATCAAAAGTATAAAGTTTGAAATTTTAATATAATAACTACACTACTGCACGCTCTGAAAGTGTTATCTCAGGTAAACCAAAGGAAAGGAAAGAAAGAGGCAGCTATTTTCTAGTGATGACAAAGACCTTCTGGGAGTGGAGAGGCACGAAGAGAGGGATTATGGGAGGATGAAAGTGGGCGGAGATACGGGGCTCTTTGGGGAGAGAGCTGTGCCTGCCTAGCCTTGCCCGGTTCCCACTGACATTTTCAGTTTGGTCCCAGACAGGGATTCAATTAATGGCAGCTCTCTCCCCTCGAGAACCACGTGAGAATAGGTAAGTGTGTGTAGCCAAGGGGAGCAAAGCGGGAGCCATGTGAGGAAAACGAAGCGAGAGAGAGAACGGAGAGTGTTTGTGTTTAGGATTAAGGCTGAGCGAGTATGGAAAATATATAATTGTGATCTTTCTGATAAGTATAGCGATTGGGATTGTAATTGGATTTGTGTTTGTATTAGGATTCCATTCAAAGTGCACGTTTAGACCAGGAGCATTTGAGAGAAAACTGAAATAAAAACAGCTAAACTCATACAAGAACACAATGCATTTAAGTAGTAGCTTCCTTTTCTTAGTCCACACACAACTTCTGTGCCAAAAATAATTTCCTACATTTGTTTTTTATCAACATATAACCATGAAATAAAAAAAAAATATGACCTTATAGTAGAATTGTATTACATTGTATTGTATTGCATTGCTTTTCTATGTAGCATATTATCCAAAAATGTAAAAGTTTTTTGCTATTTGAATTAAAGTTGCCCTATGTAACTTTGCTGGTAGAGAGCCAAGTGCCTGAGTCAGGGAAGTTCCACAGAAAATACGCAATCAGGTCAAGTTAAAAGTCAGATCTGTGGAGAGCTGAGTGTAAAGAAAAGCTTTTTGAGCAATAAAACACCTAGTTAAGTTGAATAAATGTAAGATGAACAAGTTTAATGCCATATTGTGGAAAATTACAGCCAAAGAAATATCAATTCCATGGAGACAAGCAGGTAGCAGACCACAAAAAATGACATAGTGCACCTTTATGTCAAATATGAATAAAATAAGAATCAAATTTGCAAAAAAATACAGTGTCAGTTCATAGTTTTAGACATTTTGAGGTTTACTTCTGGTGTCAAAGGAGGTTAAAGAGTTTCCTCGGAGCTGCTGGGAAAGCTAAAGCCGGGGAGGTTTTTAGCATGTTACTGCAAGATCTGTGGGACTGACACCCAGGCTCACACTGGCACAGACTCAAGTCAAACAGGCCTATTACTGGCACCGCGCACACAGCCCGTCATTTAACCAAGTGCAAAATCTGATACTGCTTAGGCCTCTCCTCTGCTCCACTGGACTATGTCTGCTCCCTACCCTCCCGCCATTTTGTGAGGCCTCTCAAGTGGTTCGCATTGCAAAGGGGGTCTGGAGGTCTGGGCCTGTCCTGATAACACATTTTCAAGTGGAAAATATTGTCAAATAACGGATGTCAAAAATGAGTAGCGCAAATGAGACAAGACTAGTGTGAAATCGTGAGTGAAATCATAAAATAATCAGAAAACAGACTATTTTTGCCATGGAGTTTTGTCATGAGGCTGTGATATTAAACCATCTTTGCCCCTAGAGAATTCTAATATTACTTTTACAGATATGTGGATTTACTCAAGATTACAAAAGTATTTCATGTGACGTAAGCGTTGTTGGTAGGCTTACACTTTGAGCGCTTTCATGACATCCGGTCTTAAGATTTTGTGTTTTGGTTCTCAAGAAGCTTACTCAATCAGAAAATAGGATGAGCTACTCACTTTGGGTTGCCAGATCTTGTGACGAAAACCAGCTTACGGCAAATCCACAGTGAGTCAAAGATTTGATATGTCCTCAGTATATCCCAGTTAATACAATCTAAAGCTTGGCAATTTGGTACAATTTTAAGACGTTCCAAATTATTCCCAACCTCACACTGCAGGAGCGATGGTTGCAGAGTCTGACTTCCTGTATGAGGGGCATGGGGATGGATTTGTGCAGGGCTGTGGACATGTTTGTGACCCTGCTATCTTTTTTTATAGTTGCATTTAAACTTCCAAAACATCATAGCTGCACGTTAGCAAACCATCGGTATTGTTAACTTTAGCACTGCTTTGTTTAAAGTTTTCTAGCTCACATATGTGCAGTGATTTGTTCAAAAACGAGTCACAGGCGCTTCATATAAATACATCGGCTGCTAAATTTTACCTACTCACTCTGCTCTCACCCAGCTCCGACATCACTCGAACCTACGACTCACGACAAATATCAAACATGTCTGATCTGATGTCGTGCGTTCATCGTGTGCAGCTGATCACAGATCGTAACCCTTTGTACACCGCACGACATTGACGCACAGAGGAGCACAAATACGGCCAGGGTTTAAAATAGTTCTGCAGCGAACATTCGTGTCAAAATCAGCCCGAAAATCACAGTGTAAGTCCGGCTTAAGGTTCAGTTGTGATTGCAGATCCGCCTTTAACCCAGCAGGTGTGCGTGTTACAGCAGTTTACCTTTAACATGTCTAAATATAGATACATAAAGGTCAGTTTTGGTAGATTCTTTTCCATTGTGAGCGTTTTTATCGAGGTATTTCTGCTGAAACGTGCACTCCTTTGTGTCCTCCTCTCTCTAACCTCCTCCCAGCTCTCTCCGTGCATTCTTCCCATGCATTTCCCAGATAACTGCAGAATAATTGCAGCTTGTGTAAACAGCATGAAACGCGATTAGTAAAATCGAAAAGAACGCAGATGATGCACAATGTCTTTGAGCACAAGGTTGGGCCTCTGCTGCTGCTGTGCTTGAGTGGGCGGGAGACGGGGAAGAGAGGAGCAATTACAGGGGAAAAGGTGAGCTCTGTGGCTGAGTATGTCTTATTAATGGGCAGAGGTACACAGCGCTAACAAACAGTCCCAGTCCACGCGCACATACACACACGGGCACGCACGCACAAGTACACACAAGTGCACACATACAGGTCAACAGCAGGTCACAGCAAAACCTCAAGACAACCTTTAATAGTACTGCGGTGAAAGCTCTTAACAATGAAACCCGTAGTCCTCATGTACAACATCTACTATACTGAGTTTCACGGTTGTAAATACAAGTAAACAGAGAAGGTAAAAGTTCAGACAGCTTCACATTTGATTTCAAAGGAAAAGCTATTGAAACTTTGCAGCTGATGTCAACAACATTACGCTAACTGAGGCACGGCTCTCTCAGAAGCTCTCTTACTATTACTATTGAAATATAGAATATAGAATCGCGTTAGTAGCTACTGAGTACTACAAAACTGTACACATAATATCCATGTGTTTCTATGGCAACCATCCTCCGTGGTCATAGCGATTAAGCAATTCAAAATATCCTATGATTAGAATGGGGAAAGGTTCTCTATGGGTCCTCACAAAGTCCGTCAAATCAGGAGGGAATTGTTTGTCTGAAGTCATGAATAGTCAGATGTTCAAACGAGCTTTCATCATAGGCAAAGTGACTATTACATTTATTAAACTGCCCTTTCTCCACACGTTATAGCAACACAGCCATTGATACTGTGCAGTGACCTCACACTGGGGGATGTTCTACACATATCTCTAATGGTGGAATATTTAGGAGTTACCATGGAGACACAATGCACAAATTGGCCAAACTGCCCAAAAAGTTTTAACATTGTCTGAAAACTCAAGAAAAAAAACACAAAGTGGATTTAAAGCACATTTTCAGTCTTTAGATTTTCAACAAAAAGGTGAACGTGACTGGAAAACTAACGCCAACTAGCTTGAATGTAAAATTATTTGAGAGAGACTTGTTTAACAGCGCAAATCATCTAACCTGTTGTAGTTTCAGTTTAATCTTAAAAAGAATATCAAGATTAAAAATAACGGAGCTTCTAACAGAGCAGTGCTTCCAGTTAGCTTCACACCCGCAGGGAATGTTGACGACATCAGCTGCAAAGTAATAATAGTCAGATGGTCATACAAGCTTTCAGCATGTGACATATGCATATTACAATTACGTCATCGCTCTTTCTCCACACGTTACAAATCATACAAAACAATGCAGCCGTAGCAATACCTTCCTAACCGCTCTCCCCAGCTATACCCCGGCTATAGCTTTATATTGAATCGTGCTTTGGAAAGACTACGGGGAAATTTGCAGCTAAAAACAGCCCCTTCACAAACTGACCTCTCCACCCCGAGGGAACAATGACACAAAGATAGGCTCGTTGACGGACAGTTCAATGAGGCGGGCTCGGTAAACACAGGAAGCAATGTCCACTATAGGCCAAGAATGAACCCAGTATATATAGATACAGAGGGCGTGTGTGTGTGTATAGTGCTGTTTATGTCATGTTGAACTGTCTGTGGGCTGAGGTCAAAGGAGGGAATGGCCACTTCACATATATCACTGTATTTAAAGCTATATGTGTGATCTTGAAATAGACTTATAAAAATGACAACACCTATATTTTGTTAAAGCAAACCTATTTTGAAAGATCGACTTTTTGCAGCTTTTTTAGTTGTTTCTGTAATATGCGTAGGATTTGGCAGTGTTGTCCATCCATTAATTTTCTTCTGCTTATTCGGAGCCAGGTCAGGGGGGCAGCAGTCTAAATGTTGTGTTTGTATAAATGAATAAAAATCAGTGTGACTCACTAGTGTGAACTGCAGCTATCCATATGAGGGTCTGACGACTTCACGGCTCTTTGCTGTGACGACGCTTACGCCGACTGGTGTTCTTTAAATCAACATTTAAACTGTAAGAAAAATGCATTCCTTGTTGTAACTGTCCCTGCACTTTGGATTCTTGTCGATAATATAGGTAGAGGTATTCTGTTTAAGAACTCAGCGCTGCTTTCTGTACTTTCTCTCTCAACTCTTTTCACAAATTACCACTTCACTGAAAAGCTATGATAAATATTTACCACAGGTGCTATCCCAACAAACCAAGTCATAATAAGAAAGACTTGAAAACCTGCCATATGTATTTTAAATCTGTGGAAGAGGCTTTTTAAGGCAGTGCAGTGAAATATACTTGGGTATAGTATCTGTAAGTCAGTATTTTCTGTTAAACTAAGGTTCAAAACTATAAAATGTCTAACAGTAAAAGAAAGAAGTAGATATTTTACTATATCCTAGCCCCAACAAACCCCCAGGCACATTGCTAGTATAGTTTTTAGGAGGCAAAGTGAAGCACGAGTCTAAAATGGATAAAATGTTTTACAATGCGATGCAGACAGAGCACAGCTATCTCATTTGTAAGCTACTTTTACAATAGAGCCAACAAATGTTCTTTATATTTCCTCCCAAATAACCACTCGCTTGTTTGCACAAAGATGTTTTGATTGCTTTGTCTGGAATGTTGCACAGAACGGCATTGCAGTCCATGGAGACACGCAGGAGATGCCACTAGGCCAAGTTACAGGTCAGAATCATAGACTATATATATACGTAAATGGGCATAGCTAACTTGCTGGCAGCCATGTTCCACACAGCCAGTGAGCATGAGCGCTCTGTCGGCTCCATCGACTGGCTCCAATTGACTTTGCATTGAGAAACTGTTGACCCTCTCTCCGTAACTTAAAATACTTGCCACTCTACAAGCTCTTGGTGTTTTCTTTCACTATTTTGTTCGTCAGGTCAGTCCAGCAAGTATTAGCAACTGGTTTGATGGACAGCGTTGCAAAACATTAACGTTACCTTCAACCACCTGCCTGCGGATTGGCTCTTTGGCTGCTATGATCGCTGTTACAAATTATGGAACTCAGCTCCAGATTCTTTGCTATAACCGCAGGCCTCAATGAGCTTCACTTGACTGGATCCGACCGCTTCCTTAGTCCACTTTTTTATACAATCTATGATCCGAATGTAGTAAGTATGCATGTTTTCAAGGTATTTTTTATTTTAATGCTATACTGTGTAACATTTAAGGCAAAGCAATAACATCTCCATGAAGACAAGTCACCAAAAAAGCTAGCTACGCAGTCAAGCTTTCATTTAAATTGTACTAAAAGAAATATTCCTAATAACATATTCACAGTGTATTAAGTGTAGTGTATGAGTGGGTGTGATGTTAGTCATACCACTGCAGGCTGTTTGTTAGCACATCATCTCGAAGTAGTCAACACAAAAATGATACGCAACGTAATATTTCAACAGTGATTCAAAATCCTTTCAAAACAAACATGTAAATCTTCTCTGTTTTTACAGTCACTTTCCAACAGTATGTCACTTGTTCACGGGAGCCATGGCAACGGCATTTAGTACCACTCTGCGTTGTGTACAGGGCATAAAGAGCCAGTGTGAGCCATTTGGGGAGATCCACAAACAATGCATGAGTTTATCTGTGCCTTCATTGTGCTGCCGTTACACAATGTTTAGATGACTTCTTATAATACAGTGGTGGAAGATGTACTCCGTTTTGCTACTGAAGTAAAAGTACAGATAGTGGAGTAAAGTACAAGTATAGTATAACAGCATAAGTATTAAAATGTATTTAAAAAGTGAAAAGGAGTAAAAAAGAAAAAATATTTTACAAAGCTTTAAATATAGTGAATATTAATAAATATTTGTGCAAAATTGTGTTTCTTTTTTTGGTATATTTTTGTGTACTCAAACTATCTATGTTTTAAATATAAGCCAAGCCTTTACAGCAGATCTCAGACAGTAATAAAAAATATTTTAGCTGTTAACTTGAAAACTTCACGACATCACAGGGTGGAAAAGAACATTTCAACCTTTGGAGATGTAGACAGACTAATAAAGGTTTACCCAAATAGAGTCAATGTTGTAATATATTCTTAGAGTCTTAGAGAATAGAGTCTTTAAGGTTTAAGATGATTCCATTAAACGGCAAATTTTGCAAGAATTAGAAATAACTTTATAATCTGATCTATTACAATCTGTAATATTGTATTGGTTAACTGTAAGAAATGCTTTATATTCTTTACATCCAGTGCATATAGTACTCATTTAAATACACACATTCCAACCAAGAAAATTCCAAGCTGGAATAATTCTAAAATAATTCAAACACACGTCTGTGGTATGTTTTAAGAGAAAGACCAGTGGGATCATGTCAAAGTGAGTGATCGGCTGTTTGGACTATAAAGTGTATATAACCACTCTGAAGAACATATGAAAACCTCTTTGTTTCTTTAAAGGGGCTCTGGTGCTGCTCCTATTGCTTGCGTTACTTCCTTGCTTCCTTTCCTAGCTCCTCTCCTTGCTCCCTCTGTGCTTGTTCAGTCACAGTGCATTACAGGGCCTGGAAACATTGAATAACTGTGACATTATAAAACCAAACTGCTCATTCGCTTGCGGGTGTGTGCATGTGTATATATGTGTGTGTGTGTGTGTGTGTGTGTATGTGTGAGTGGCTTTGCGCCATTTAACCACTCGGCACAACCTTTATTTGTATCTGACTATAAAAATCTCCTATATGGGCACCAGCAGCCAAAGCCCTCAGCTGCTAAGGTTTCACTGTTTTTTTTGTGCTGTCTCCATACCAACTACCCTTTCAATCTCCTCTTTTAAACGGACCAATCGTGCGTCAACCACCTCCAATTAAAGCCTTCCTTTATCTAGTTGTGTCCTGTCTGCCTTTATTCGCTCCTTGATTTAAGAGGGCAAACATTTTATCTCCTCTGAACGGGTGCAGGCGGGTCATGCATTTTGGTCAGCACGCCAAGGCCGAGTTAAAAAGTGTTTAAGAGTATATTAGATTACGCTTTTAATTAAAACTTAGTCAACATTTTTATATTACGAATCTATATTACACAAAACTGACGCTTTAATCCATGTTATAATGTTACCTCTGCAAAAACAAGAGACTGGTTTTGTTTCTGGTTTTGAATAATCATTTATCATTAGTCTGTCTACATCTCCGAAGCTCAAAATGCTCTGCTCCACCTCAAGAACAAGGTGTGTGAGAGTTAAAAAGCCCCCTCATCCAGGTTTATCATCGGCGCTAGACTAAAGAGGCAATCGAAATACAGAAACGTGCCCCAAGGATGAAAAACCTGGATGAGGGGGCCTAATATCACCAATGAGCAGGATTTGAAATACCAACCTTACCAAACACTACCAACTGAGCTACTGACTACTAAGTTACACAATAGTTATGGTTAAACAAATAAAATATGTGACATCAACTTTTTTTTTGTAAACTCTCCTGTATTTTGGAATTTCATGTGCTGAGGACATAGGTATAAGTCAACTTTCTGTATTTTTCAGCTTTAATTTCTTCACTTTTCTTCACAAACTGCCACTTTATAAAACTGGTATAAAACGATGATAAATATTTACCACAGATAGTATCCCACCAAACCAAGTAATAATTAGATGAATATGAGAAGCGCATGGACTGGCTCTCGTAGCAGCTATAGCAGAGCAAATGGCATCTCAAATACTTACACTTTTAATTAGGCTGTAACTGCCACAGCTGCATGGTTCAAGTGTGAGTCTGAACAGGCAGATGGCGAGGGATCAAAACAGGAAGAAAACGTCAAATAACACTATGGTCACAAACTGATTTATGATTTAGGAGCAGAAAATCCTGTAAATCTACTGGACTGGATTAGGAGTTGTGAAACCTATGCAAACAGGGCCAAAGGTACCAGAATACCAATAACTGTGGTAGATTTGACTTCATAAGCAAAATGATCTATGAATAGTGTCTTTCTCTTAATTCAAGCAACACAAGATTTCATTTTTTATTTTAAGCGCAAAAATATGTTGTTTTTGTTGCATTGCACTTTTCTGGTGGATCGTCTGCCACTTCCTGTCTCCATGGAGATGTTTTTGTTTTGTCTGGAATGTCCCAGTATGACATTAAACATATCCATCTTCCGTTTACTCAATAACATGTGTTTTTATTGAGTTAAAAACCTGCATTCTTACTATGAGTGGGCTCGCCTCTCCACAGGTCTGAGATGTAACCTGGTCCTGTGGCATGAACTGCATGAACCGTAGAGATAAATAAGTGCAATCCTATACTGTGGAACATTATCTCCATGGAGAGAATTACGTGAGAGACCCTCCACAAGAAAAGTTACACAGTGTACTTTCAGTGCAACAAGATGTATTGTTTTATTTTAAGTACAAATGTCTTGTTCTTTGGTAGACAATGTTCCTTGTCAAGATGCAACTAGTACAATCAAGATAAAATGTTCTTAATTCAAGTCTTTTTAAACTTCTGCATTTTGACTGCATTTTGAAATCTTCCATTAAAGAAAGGATTGTTAGGTGGAGGGTCTGAAACGTTTTCTACAAAATTACAATTGCAATTTTCCAATCTCCATAGAGACAAGCAGATTCGACTAAAGCAAGTATTTTTTGACAATTCACCTATAATTGAAAGAATGAAAGATAGATAGGTTTATACAATATTAAGGAACATTCCAGGCAAAGCAATAACATATTTATAAGACATGCACAATTATGACATATTTGACATTCTGTATGCTGGAGGTCGACCTGTCTGCAAGACCATACAGAAATAGTTATAGATATGCAAAATTTAAGTAGAAATATTGTCAAAAAAACAAAAAACAAAAAAAAAAAATCACATGGCACTTGTCAATATTGCACATTCCTACATTACATATTACGTATTTTCTCACAAAGACCCCAATCTGATATGAAAAGCTATGCAATGGAGCACTGAGATATGTTATCAGTTGGCATTGTGGGTAAAATGTACTGCTCTTGTATGCTAAGGCAGTCCACAACACTAGAAACGGGACTCAAACCATCAGGAAGTGCTCCACTGTGTTTTTAAACTCACCCACAGTCACTGGAATCATTTTGACAATTTCAGCCCTGGATTTGACAATCTCTACTGAACAAAAAGTAAAAGGTAGCTCAGTATCGGTGATGTAGACAGACAAATAATAAAGTCTTACTCAAACACGTCTAAATGAAACAAACACAATCCCAAGTCTATTTTTGAGGTAGTAACATTACAGCTCATGAGAGTCAATTTTGCGTAATAGAGCACCTTTAAAATGTGGCTGTTTTAGCATCTGACTTGCACAATGTCATAGAAGTACAGACTGCATATACTGTGAGTTGAAGACTTGACAGTTCTGCCTACTGAAGCCAATTTTTCGAGGAATAAAATAGAAAAACCATTTGAGCACATTATACTTGCAAGATGTCATAAAACTGGACTATATAGACTTTGGGGGTTTAAAGATTGTGTGACCATTCTACAATTCGCCGCAATTGTTCTGAGCTGCAATCCTATGCTATGTACCGCAGTCTCACCCTCAGTACTGCCCTCAACACTTAACACAATATCTCTAAAAGGATTCTAAAAATGCCTGCTGGCGTCATGGATCTTTCTAAACCAATTTTGGCTAATGGATTTTGGGTCATAGCGAAGGGACTGGGAAAGGTTATCTGCAAGTCACTGTTAGCCGATATGGTCTCCTCAAACCTCGCTACGCTTTCTATGGCGGCGCACCGATGACTTCACAGATACAGATGGTCTCAGACGGATGACCTCAAAGATGACCTACAAACGCGCCGTCGATAATGAGATCAATACAGCGACGGTCTCAGGCCTTTCTCACACTTCAAGGGACTGTATGACGCTATTTTCTGGCATATGATATTATAATGTTGTTTCTTCGTCAAAAATACGCTTTGTTTCAGTCACATATTTAAAGGCGCATTGTGTAACTTTTCTAACGGAGTGTTTGTCAAATGATGTTTCACACTATGGTACGGTGGACACCAAATCAGACTATGTTACAGGCCAGATCTGTGGAGAGGCATCCCCGCTCACAGTCTTTTTCTTCACAGTTTTTTTTTTTTTTTTTGAGCTATAAAACCACCTGTAATTGAATAAATGTAAAGGAGATCTGTTTAATGTTATACTGTGGAACATTCCTGACAGAGCGATGACATATGCATAGAAACTAGCAGGTGATGGGCCCCAAATAAAAAAAAAAGTTACATAGTGCAGCATTAACACACAAATTCTGCATATTTAGGCTGAATTCTTCTCTCAAACAGAAAACATTTCAACTTAGTGACATCATGTGGTCATACAGGAAGTGCTCCACTGCGTTTTTAAACTTCATACAACTTCACTAGCATCATTTGAGTAATTTCAGCCTTGGAATTGTCCATCTCTACTGAGCTAAAGGCAAAAAGGTAACTGTTAACTTGAAAACTATCACTTCAGGAGATCACAAGGTGGAAAAGAGCACTTGAGATGTGGACAGACTAACAAAAAAACACTCAAACAACAACTCCAGGTATGTTTTTGAGGAGGTAACAGCGTTGAAACAAGGCTTTGAACACAAAAGAGTCAATTTTGTGTAATCTGGGGCCTTTAAATCACATGGAAATATCTTGAATGGTTGGCTATTGGGTGTAGACTTGTTGTAATCAGTGCTAGTGTGTCTGAAATGAGTTTAATCAGGAATCACGGTGAAGGAGGGGCCACGGCTGAGACGAAGGCCGAAGATAACGGGGGAGGGAGGGGGGGGCGCCGTTTGAAGTTTGACCTTGTAATCATGATAGCGGTCTGAGTCGCTGATGTCATCACTGTGAGACCAGACAAGAGGCGAAGTGTCAGCGAGCCAAAACAGTCACGACACCACCGCAGAGAACAACAACGCCATTGAACCATGACAGAGTTAAAGGGCCTGTACTGCGGTATTTTCTGATCTACGTTATAATGTTGTTCCCTCATCAAAAACATACGTGGGGTTGTGTTTTGTTTCACTCACACATGTTCCACACACAAAAGCTGCATATTTAGGCTGAGTTTTTCTATCAAAGAGAAAACACTCCAACTTCGAACTTGTGGGGTCTTGTGAGTTAGAATCATTTGAATGATTTCAGTCCTAGAATTACCAATCTCTACTGAATAAAATGTAAAAGGCAGGTGGTAACTTGAAGACTGCCGTTTTATAACATCACAAGGTGGAACAGATCATTTTACGCTTTGGAAATGTAGACAGACTAATAATATAGTGTCACTAAAACATGTGCGAATTAAACAACAAGCTCGAAAGAGTACATTTTGTGTACCATATAGCAGCTTTAACAACAAAACCCTCATAATGTTAAATAAACTATTATGAGCGTTCACTCTTCACAAAAACATGATTTGTGTTTTGTATCATTCACACTTTGCTTCTACAACAAAGCCTGTTTGATGACTGCTGCTACTGTTTTATTAAAACTGCGTCACTCCTGTCTGTGCCAGCAGAGGGCAAGTTAATTAGCTTTGTTTGCTGAAAAATTACATTTGAAAAACTTGTTAGCAGTGTTGATGTTTTATAAGTACAATGTGTAACTTTTGGATTGGGAAGGGAATGCAAACTACAGATGTTATTTCTTTTACTGTAATGTTGCATAGTATGGCATTATTAGCACGGCATCTTACATTTATACAAAAAAGCAAACCACTTGAAAGACTTATCTCCATGACAACAGAGAAGTTTATCACCGTACTCATCAAAAGATTATCTTACCAAAGCCACCTAAAAGTTGGTGCACTTGAAACAGACACGAGTAAGGGACTTCAGAATGTGAGAACATCTCAGCTGCTACAACATTATTATTTTTCATATGTGTGGCTATGTTTATCGTACTTTTGCATCATATTCTGTGGAACATTTTGCTTTGTTTTACTAAATTTTGACTAAAACAAAATATTATCAAATTAAACACTACATTTCACACCAGTCCATGTGAATCTGTGTGTTTGGCCAGCTGTCTGTGGTTAAAGACAAAGTCCCCAGTAGCTGGTCTTTTTATCTTGCTCTTCCTGATTGGCCTTGGGGTTTATAGGTCTCAGCCAATCAGAGAACAGCATGGGGTCACAGCGGGGTCGTAAGTTAAAGGGCCCTGTGGAGGTGGTGCTAGCCTATATGCACGTGACAACAGTCTACCGTCTACTGCCTTTCGATGCTTGTATTTTGAATTTTCGGCTCATATGATCATATTTATTGTCTGTATGCTTTGTTAGCACTGACAGATTGATATGAGAAAAAAGCATTAGCCAATAAAACGTCCTGTTCTATGTAAGATTTGCAGGACTTTTTCCCATTCTGGAGATACAACACTTTGTCTTTAATGGATTCATCGCTACAGCAACAGTCCAAGAAATATTGGAAAACCAGACCCTAAATCAAAACACACAAATCAAACTCAGAAAGAGCCCGCAAACATTTATAGACTTAAAAATGACAGAAAATACCTTCAGAGTACTGCCTGTGACGCAACAATTCAGGGAAAATTTGAACATTAGAGTGATTTCTGAGGCTCAAAGCAATAAAAACTCATAAATGGATTAATAAAACATGAATGAAGCGAAAATACAACTCTAGGGATGTCTTTGATAAGGGAACAACGATAAAACATGGCTAAAGGCTCCAAAAAGTCAAATTTGCATATCTGTCTTTAAAACAAAAAGTACTGTGAGAACTGAGAGATGTGGAGCCAGGCTTACTTTTACTTATAAATTAGAGAAGTGTTTGGGAACAGGCTGGAACAAAGACTGCGCTGTTGCTGAGAGGAGACAAATATAGCATTCATTCTACAGTGACACATGCAAACAGATGGAGGGACGACAAACAGCCACCAGAGCCGAGAGAGAAAGATCTCAGCAGTTTAAAGGGCCCATGTTACACTGTTTTCTCATCTATGTTATAATGTTGCTTCTTCATCACGAACTGAACTGGAATTGTGTTTTGTTTCCATTCGCACATGTTTAATTAACACACAAACCCTGCACATTTAGGCATCTCTCAAACTGCAAACACTCCATACCACCTTGTGATGTCACGTGGTAATGCAAGAACGGCTCCACTGTGCTTTTAAATCACCTGGAATTGCCAATCACTATTGAACTTAGCATAAAGAAAACTGCCACGACATGACACAAGGCGTATTTTGAGCTTTGGGGAGTAATAAGGGTCTTTAAAGCCCCAGTATGCAACTTTTTAGCACTGATAGACAATGTCATTATTATAATCAGCAACATTTATGCATTGAATAAATATGACAATTTTACAGTCAAGATTAGTTTCACATTTCTTCTTAGAACTCGAGAAACCTCTAGGGCTACTCAAGTCAAGTATGTGTCTGATTACTTTTGACTCCTCAAATCATGCGAATTTTCTCTAAAAGCTTTGCCATTATAATCAAACCAGTGAGAGTGGCAGCGAAGTGGAGAACAGTTATAACTCACCCTTTATTCATTGTGCTGAGTGATCATCTGTCTGCTAAATGTTCGACTTTTTGTGCATTTTAAACCACATTACGGCGTTCTTACCTCCTCAAAAACGCACCTACGTGTGTTAAACATGTTAAACGCAACTCCAGGTAGGTTTGCGATGAAGAAATTCTAACGTAGATCAGAAAATAGCGTAAAACGGGCCCTTTAGAGTCCATACTGGTGAGATGGAGTGATATGAGGTGACATTTTGAATATTGTGAGATGATTGCGTCTCCACTGCGGCTGATTTTCCTCTCAGTTCCGACGCAGACAGAGATTGTGGCTAATTGCTAACGCTAACAGCCTAGAGCGACTAAAACAGTGACTTTGGAGGCTCTGCGGAGGCAAAAAACGAATAATGAAAGTGAGAAAAAGTGAGAAGATGTGAGAAAAGGAAGCAGAACCTATAGCTAGAACTTGAAACAGATATTATTATTATACGGGTGAGTAGCCTTACGTATACCGCCAATTATATCCTTATAGCACTTCTTTTTTTATACACACTATCAGTCAAAAGTTTGGACACGCCATCTCATTCTCAGTTTTTTCTTTATTTTTCTTTTACATTTTCAATACTAATCAGATATATGAAGCAATGTATGAGTCATGTAGGAAAAAAAAGTTAAATAAGGATTGTGTCAAAGTAAAGGAAGGCCACCACTGCAAGTTGAGGGAAACCATCTTATCTGGCAACACACTGTCACAGGTCGCAAGCTGTATTGACACTTTGCACCCGATGTCTTCAACGCTCCCTGGGGGTGTGACGCTAGCTGTAGGCTCTGCATTGTCTGAAGCTCTGTTATTCAAGTTAGACTTCAATCTGAGCTTTGTTTTAACACAATACAGACAAACAGAAAGAGCTGACTTAGTTGGAGCTACAACAGAGGAGATGATTTGTGGTGTCAAACAAGTCTGCCACACCTAAAATTATCGTCAGAAACCAGGTAGCGTAAGCCAAAAGTTTTTAAGCTAGTCCCTCTCACATTTTTAGCTGAAAATCAAAGGACCATGAACACCTGCATTCATCAGAGGGTCCTGAAAATGTCTTGAATAAATCAATTTTGTATTTTTTCTCAAGTTTTCAGACTATCTTAGCACTTTTGTGACAGTATTTGCTAATGTGTGCCCTTCTCTACTGGACACACACAGTAACCTTCAGCAGAGCTCTGAAATGTGACTACTGCAAAGGCTGGCTTTTCATTTCCTCGTGTCATTTGTTCTGGTCTGTTCCTGTGGGGTCCGCCTTAAACACAAGCATATGGAAAAACAGCCCTGCCCCCGGCCACACGGAGGCTTCCTATGAGAACACATGCGCAAATATTATCAATGGGGAGCGCTGGTTTGATTAGAATAATTACAGAGGTGAAGAGGACACGCACTAAGTATCCAGTGAGGAAATGAGGAAGCAGAGATGTGTGCTTTTGAAGAAGGGGAAGGAACAATGAGGGCAAAGTCTAATATCGTGTCATCTAATAAGGTAATCATAAGAGTTGACATTTTTAATATTCCAGCTTGAACCTTTAATTATTTTAAGAACCTGTACTTAATTTCCCCCATTCTCAAACAGTGACAATATAGCAAGTTTAAAGGTGGACTTTGTAACTTTTGTGGTTGAGGGTTCACCATGGTGATGCTCCATGGAAACGAGCAGGTGAGAAGGCATCTTTTTGTATTTTAGTGCAAAAAATACTTGAAATGAATGTAATATAGAGTTTATCACAACTGTCACGTCAGGATTTGTGATTAATAATAATAAAAAAATAAATAAAGCTTTTGTATATTACAATGTTTCAAAAGGAAATTATCAAACAATGAAAAGATTTGCTGATTTTTAATACAAGGTGCCATATTGGTTGATGTCTCTGTACGCAATATCCTGTCAGCTTTCAATATACTAAGATATTTTAGAATCAAATCCCAATTTTCAAAGCAGCTTCCTTCTCCCCAGACACCTCTAGCAGTGAGTTAATTGACTGGAAATTCGTAATTCTTTAAAAACTGTCTCTTTAAAGCTGCATTGTGTAACTTTTCAAATCAAATGCTTTTCTCCATGGAGATGTTATCGCTTTATCTGGAATATTTCACAGTATGGTATTAAACCTTTCTATCTTACAGGAGACCAAAGCAGAAGTTACAGGTCAGATCCATAGAAACAAGCATGCGACACCCCCCCAAACACAAAGTTACTTCAAGAGTTCACATCTAAAACAAACCCGGTGGGCAGCTTCTTACATTCTTTGGCTTGTGTCGGGGATTTTAAATGTCACCACAGCACATTCAAGTCTGTTCACACTGAGCTTTAGCCGCTTCACAACAGTAACAACAAGCCTAAAACGTCAACACGCTCCGACTCTGACCCTGACTGTGGAGTGATAGCATCTACTGAGGAAGCCAGAGCGAACACAGGAACGAGAAGGGAGCAAAACAAACTACTGTATCTAAGCCCAGGGCACATCAGGCAAGAGGCACAGCACGATTCAACACGGGGTTAAACGGGCACTGCTAAGGTGACTTGTAACTGCAGTTGTGTGGTGATTTTGATACTAAGGAATAGACTTGAAACTTGATTATGAATTTGATTAGATACTTTCTTTATGTTACATGGTTAAAATCATGTTACAATGGGCCCATATAATATATTTTGTTCTGTTTTAATATTGTTTCTGCATCAAAAATATAGTTTTGATGAGGAAATGATGTGTTTTGTTTCATTTACACACAAACTGCTGCTTTGTGACATCTTAAGGTGGAAACAAAAAACAACTCCAGGTATATTTTTCATGAGGTAACAGCTCACAGAAGTCAATTTTGTGTGATTTAAGACCTTTAATTTGGCATATGTCCCTTTTAATGTGCAATTTTTGAGGATATTTGACAGTTTGATAATTATCACTGCTAATTCTATCCACTGCATTTCATGTTGTGCATTAGTAAAAATGCAGAAATAATAATAATATACTTGTAGACCTTCTCAAACAAGTCTCTGGCACAAGTATCTGGTATATAGTAGTAGCTAGGCCTGTCGCGATAACCAGTTTTGATGCATGATATAACGTTTCGGAGATATTGGAATATTGGAACTAATTTATGACACAGTAACAATAATTCAAGATAATACCAGTACTCCACTTTGAAATATTCAAAGTGGTGTACTAGTCTGAGCCGCACCAAATAAATAACAGAACGAACCAATAATTAGCCACAGAAGTTCGTTATTCGACGCTCTCCAGCTCAAATATTGTATTACTACAAAAATACCCAAATATCTGCACTTTAACACATAAGTTATACACACGATAAATTACGAGCCCCAAAATATATTGTTCCAGCTTTCATGTATTGAACGATAAGTCCATAAAGTAATTACGGTGACAGGGCTAATAGTGCTGGATCTAAACTTGAGCTAAACCAGACACAAATATGAAGGGACCATGGAATAATAAACACTATAATTGAACAAAGGGATGCAGAAAATCACATACATCATCAGTATCATTAGATTTGAAATGACTTGAATTAGCTCTGTAAACATCTTTTGAAATTTGATGTGAAAATTTTGCATCAAAATCTCATCTGGGCGCCGGTGAAAATAAACACGTAATTGTGGATTTAGCAGACACTACCGCAGAATTAGACCAGGACATAATGTGGAACTCAACTGGAGCCAATGAAAACCTGAAATAATTCCAGGCCAATTATAATGTCTGGACTCTGGTTGATTAATGCGCTGAGAGAAGAATCCTTTTACAGACTGTTAGTAAGTGTCAAAGCTCATAGACTTGTTTTCACACAAGTGAGACGGTAAGAACGACTATATACGCATAGTTTATACAAGGTTTATATTAGTTTTATGAGATAATCTTTAATTTCATGTGTCAGGCTTTGGAGAATCTGCTGCAGTAATATTTGAGTATTGGAGTACTGGTCAGACAGAGATAATTATAGGCTTATTTTAAGTGGCTGGTTCAGTTTAATGGATGATTTTGAAAGAAGAAAGTTTAACCAAATGTTTATGAGTATGACTAGTAGGGATGGGATGAAACATCTATTCACTATTCAAGTACTGCTTTTTGGAACTGTAAGAGATGTAACTCGCCAACACATAATTTTTGTCCAACCCTACTGTAAATACATGGAAAAAAAGCTCACAATCTTGTGGCAATTTTGTCTTGTGAGATTTTATGGCACAAGATCTTGTACCACAACTAATGACTAGACCTGTCACAATAATTACTATATTGATAATATATTTTGAGGGTCAGTAATTATTGTGTGTAGATTTTCTTTGCAGTACTGGAAAATTTTTATTTATTATTTTTAACCATGTAATATGATTTAAATGACTTATTACAGATGCAAACTAAAAACTGAAGTGTTTCATTTTGCAATATTTTTCAACAATATTATACATTTAAAAATATTTTGTGGTTTAAATCTGCTTTCATTTTTTTCAGTATCATCGTTTATCATCTATATTTTTTTCAGCAATGTATCACAATCCAAAATTTATTATCGTGACTGACCAAACATATTTAAACATCAAACAGCTCTACTTTACATGTATTTAATTACAGTGGTTTTATTTCTCAAAAAATACCTAGAAAAACAGGCATTCTGACTGTGAGCGGGGTCACCTCTCCATAGATCTGACCTGTAACATTGTCTGGTTTGGTCTCCATGACGATAGAAAGAGTTAAAACCATACTGTGAAACATTTCAGAAGTTTCTCCTTGAAAAAAAACCATTTGCGTCACGTTTTATTTGTAAATGGGAAACACAACTAAATGTATAACTGATTTGAAGTACTGCATATCTCAGAACACAGGCAGGTACTGTTTATGAAATATGAATGGTACTACGTTACTGCATGCTTCTGAAATAGACCGTAACCGTCTAAAAGCAGCCTACAGCTCACATCACTGCTCCAACCACACAACAGGAAGGAGGCAGATAGTGACTGACGAGGAACACAGGGGAGATGGAGTCTGTAAAAGAGCAATGGAAAAACAGATGGTCTGAAACTGGAACTGGCTGTTTACATTGCATTCAAACCAACCTCCCAGCAGGAAGAAGGGGCTTAATGCTCGTCTTTTTTCTGATGATAAAACTCCATTGGATCTGGGTTACATACGATACGGCGGAGAGAGGGGGGGAGCGGGGAAAAGACGGTGTTTTTTTGGCTAGATCTTGGAACATGTGTCTGCCTAACTTAATACAGGATTACATGAGGTTTGGAGAAGATTACGTCGGCTATTCAGAATTGTCATTTCCTGGCAAGGGTGAAAATGATGACAGCAGTCTTTAAAGGGCAATACAAGCTCGTCGTGATGGTTTCAGGCCTCGGCGGAGCATTTAGGTAATCAAATAGAGAATAGTTAATGTCTTGATTTAATAGTCTTTGGGGCAATGATTGAAATGCAACAAAAATGGTCACTGAACAGTATTGAAAACACGGCTTGATTGCACTTCTTGGGTGGTGTGGTGACTGGGTGGATCTGCTATGAGTACTGCGGTTTCTCCCTTCAATCTAAAGTATAACAATCCTCCAGCTAGGTACTTATGACAAAAAGATCTGAAGATGGGTCCCAGTCCAATGGCATTGAAGGAAGGGTCAACTGGAGAAGATGAAGACGTTTTTTAAAAGTGTAGCTTAACCTTATTAGGCTTCATATTAATGGTGTGTTCGTACTTGGTATTTTTTGGAACAGTTTACGTCCTGGTGTAGACTTGGCCTTTTCTAGTCCTGGTTTAGTCCTGGTTTAGTCCTGGTTTAGTTCTGTTAAGTCCTGGGTTAGTATTAATATAGTCCTGATATAGTCCTGGTTTAGGTACCCTCAGATGTTTCAAAGAAAAAAAAAATCAAATTCTGAAACAAAGTAACCAAAAAAAAAACAAAAAAAAAGGAAAAGAAAAAAAAAGTTAAACAAATAAAGTTTTTTTAAATTCATATTCAAATAAATTTCTTCATTTAAAATTAGTTAGCCATGCTGCTTTTAATTTATGTTGCAGAGGGCGCTAGACACCTACACCAAGCAACCATCTGCAAAGTAAAGATACATGTAGTAGAAAGTCTGTAATACTGTGCATTCTGTCATGATACACAAAATTTCAAACTTGATTTTGATACTTAGGAATAGATTCTGGATACTCAAAATCAATTCCAATACCATAAAAAAAATACTTAAATGAATAGAATGTTCAGACACAGCTCAAGATCTCTCTAAAGCTATTCAGGAAAGTTCTCTGCTGTCCTCTGAATGTGACTTTTTTAGTATTGATACTTGTTGAGAGTAGTGGTAGTAGTAGTAGTAGTAGTGTCAGATTTTCAACTCTAGTACATAATATACAAGTAATACCATACGAAATACCCAAGCAAAGTAGTAAAGGCCTCAATAAAAACATAATTATATTCAATTCTTGTAAATTCTATGCAGATTTAGAGATGCACTCGTTTTCTATTGAGTCTGAACACTTTAAGCCTTGTAACAGTCTGGCTGAGTACTATGTGGGAGGAGGTCAGATCAGGCTGTGTGTATATTCGCCAAGTATTGCTTTCGCTTGTTATCTAAATTGGCGAGTAATCATAATTTTCCGATTATATTTGATAAGGGTTTAGCTGTGCAAATATGTTACAAAACAAAATAATACAAAACTGTGTACAAAGTGTCCTCTGGAACATTGTTAAGCCGTCATATCTGTGTTCATGGAAATTCTGGACATAAATTAGATTGGGGAGGCTGCTGTGTATATTTGATATCGGAATGAGACAAGAGTCAGCCATTCCATCATCATTTGCTCCAGCTCTGCGCATTCCTGTTTTTACTTTGCGAAGAAGAAAAATTCCAGTTTTCATATCAGTGTTTCGAGATCTGTAAGATGCCAGCTCATTGGATTCATATGCTGCGTTCTTTATCGTCTCATAGCGTCTGCAAGGCTGGTAGCGCAGTTGATTTTGATTTAGTGCCTGTGCCTATGTTGAACGCAAGGATGGGGGAATATACTGTCTGCAATTTAAATAATTCTCTGCAAAAGTATTTAAATATGCACTGTGTAACTTTTCTGGTGAATAGTCTGCCACAAGTTTATTATTGCTTTGCCTGGCATTAAATATATTAGTGTCCAAGTTGACGGGAGGCACCATCAGGCCAAATTACTGGTCAGATCTGTGGAGAGGCAAGCAGTATTTTTATATTAAGGTATTTTTGAGCAATAACAAAATCATAATTGCAGAAATGTGAGATAAATTAATGCCATACTGTGGAACATTCCAAGCAATAACCAGAAAAATTACACAACACACCCTCACATATCCAAATTAGGACTTTTTAATTTTTATTTTTGTCAGTATCATTGTAGAAAATGTTGTACTTAATTTTATAGTCATCTTTTGTGTGATACTTGAACCTCAAAAAACTGGGATTCCCAAAAGTATCGAAAACCAGATAGTAACAGTAACTGATAAACAAGTAGTATCAAAACTAGATCTGAACATGGATTGATACTGAAAATGTTTTTCAGAAATGAACCTTTTCTGTTGCTTTAGGATGATCTTGAGCTGTATCAGAACAAGTGTAAGAGTGATGGAACCTACCTGCATCACTGAGGGATTACACAGGTATAAGACCACATGGTAAACTAGAAAAGTACTACAATTTAATGTTAAAAATGACATTCTGTTGTTTTTATTATCATCGTTGTATTGGAATCAGTATTGAGTATTGGGTCTATTCCTAAATATTGAACTCGAGGCAACATTACAACCAGTACATTTAGCGTTTTAGCAGATTCCTGATAGACGGCACAAATTTGGCCAAATATTGTTATTGAAAGTAAAAAAAAAACTATTTCCCCCTTACTGCTTGTTGAATGTCTGACTTCTTTCTTTTTTCTACATGTATTTTTAACAAGACTAATTACGTCAAGGCAGTCTGAAGACCCTCTCGGCTCCCCTCTCATTACCAGGAAAGACAGATGTTTTAGCACTTAAAACCGAGCTGCATACATACACTTTGTACACACACACAACCGAAGGCAAATATTACGCACTCTACCTATGAAAGCTAAGAAGACGGCCTAAATCAGTTTTTTATGTGAAAAGCACTGATTCATTCGCCACCATTAAAAAGGGCTGCTGGGTTTTATAGCGAGCTCTGGTATTGAACGCGACTCCACTAAATATCTGCTGAAAGTCCCATGTGTTGTGCACTGTGCCCCCTGAAGATTTGCGTCCAACATTACCGCTACTTTTGAGGTTTTCTTTCACTACCTTTTCCAGGAATGTGACAATAAAGTAGAGCAATAAAAATAATAAAAGTGTCAAGAGTAATATTCCACCAGGACAAAGTAATAGCCAGACCGTAGACAATCAAAGGGGTTGGGGTTTGGAGCGATCTTCACTTCACAAACGTCCAAAAAGTCTCGATTTAAAGCTGCACGATGCAACAGTTCTGGTAAAGTGTCTCTGTGAAGATCTTATGGCTTTCACAGAATGGCGTTAAACGTGTCAATCTCCAATTTACAAGTCACACCCGTGGAGAGGCGAGCCTATTCATAGCAAGTATATGTGTTTTTCAAGCAAATTCTGAGCAATAAAACACTTGCCATTGAATAAAAGCAAGGTAGATAATGTTAGATGAAGTTTAACGCCATATTTTAAAACATTCTCCAACAAAAACAAGCAATAACATAACAAGGTAGACCCTCCACCTTTAAAAAAACAGCTAATCAATTATAACAAGCTAATAACATTACAATAACTTAGATTAAGCTCAAAATGTATCTCAATTATAATAAAAAATACAGTATTTTTAAGTTATGGAATACTTTACATCTCACCTATGCAATGTGAATAAACAGAAACAAATTATTAGGTTATTTTTGCTTATAAAACAGGTAAATTACATAAAAAAACAAGAAACAACAACAACATTTAGTATTTTATAAGCTAGCTGTGCGTATATTTCAAATTCTATCGATGATTTAACTATTTAAAAAGTAACACAGATGAGTATATAAGACCATACTTGACTATAAACTTTCTAAACTTAATAATCCCGGGTACCTATCTGCGTGTACAGCTCCTCCAACCGCAACAAACATCATTTATATTCACACTTCATATACAGTAACATTAATATTCTAGAATGAGGCTTGTTTGTATGCGGCGCGGCGGCCATATTGCACAGGGCGTATTCTCTGTCTGTCTCCATGTGTTTTCCATGTGTGCTGGAAAGACCAACACAGCTGCACTTTTACGACTCTCGCGCCGTCGCCCTGTGTGAGGCCAGGCATTTGTGACAGCGTGAGGACTCGACTAGCACACACTCGCGCGACTCAGAAATCGGTCTTCCTTATGGGGACAGAAATCCTTTATTATTATCAACAATGTGGTTTAAAGTGATCTGGAGGTTAAGACTTTAGTTAAGATTAGTATCAAAATGGAATTGAATCGAAATCAGTTTGGGAGAGTTTTTTATTTTTTTTTTGGTCTATTTTGTTTTTTTTTGTTAAAAATTAAAAAAAAATTTAAATATTAAAATTACAAAAAAAATTACAATCTGAAACGGTCTTCCTTATGGGGACAGAAATCCTTTATTATTATCAACAATGTGGTTTAAAGTGATCTGGAGGTTAAGACTTTAGTTAAGATTAGTATCAAAATGGAACTGAATCACAATCACAGTTTGGGAGATTTTTATTTTTTTAGTCTATTTTTTTTTTTTGTTAAATATTAAAATTACAAAAAAAAATTACAATCTGAAAGGACGCAATTAGCTAATCACGAATCCTGCAATTTTTCAACAATCATTTTCTAAACAAACACTATTCTGCATAAAAACTGCAAACCCTGTGGTTTTGTACCAACATGTGATTTTTGTAATTATCACCTCTTGTTTTGTGCAATCGTGACTGCACGGCTTGTGTTTGTATTACTATATTTCTACATTTAATTTTTACTTGTACATGTACATTTATATAATTATGCCATATTTGACACCAGTCTCTTACTATTTTTGCTTTTTTCTTTTGAATCTATTACTATTATTTATATTTTCACTCTTTATTATTAGAATATATGGTGTTATGTGAGCTACTGTGTCCAAATAATTTAAATCTAAAAATATCGCAATTCAATATTTTCCAAAACGGTGCAGTTCTACCAGGGAATAAAGGTAAGTCAATGTATTGCGTAGCGTCCCCAAGAAGCAAAGAAACCCAACATGTGCGTATGTTCTAGTATGTGCGTGTTTGTTTAAGTTTGTGTGTCTTCCTCTTGACCACTTCAGTTAAAAGCCTTTCGGAGCTGTTGTGTCCATTGTGTAGATGTGGTTAGCATTAGCATGAGTGCCGTCCTCACCTCGCACTAGCGTGAGTGTTGTGCGAGTGCAGCGCGTTCTCCAAATCGGGACGATGACAGAGCTCGAACCCGGGCCTGATCTGTTTGCAGAGTGCACAGGGTAACGTGGTGACACCTGTTGTTTTAAGCAGAGACTAGGGGGAGGATACAACCACAGAACGTGTCATAACAGTGGAAGGATTACGCAGAGATGGGTCAAATATAAATGTCTAATAGTGTCATCAGGATACTAAAATGTCATACTCGATACTCAGTACTGATTCTGATACCATGATGATAAAAACTCTTTATTTAGACAATAGTATTTCAACATTAAATAGTATAATTTCTCTATATTACTATGTGGGACTGTATCTGTGTACTCCCTCAGTCGTCCACGTAGGTTCCATAGTGGTCCACGGATGTAAATATTTAAAATATTTAATCTTTGCACTTACGACCTCTTGTATATACCCGAGTTGTATTTACTATATTTTTCTACATTTTATTTTTTCTTGCACATACACAAAAAACGACCTTAAAAATGTCTTATTTGGCGCCAGCCCATAGCTATTTCTGCAACTTAATTTCAATTTATTATGACCATTTATATTTTTGTTCTTTTTGTGATTACATTTAGTGTGATGTATGAGCTACTGTGCATATAACTTCCCTTGTGGATGAGTAAAGTCTGTCTTAATCTATCTAGTCTATCATCATTCTAAATCTATTCACGAAAAGTTCATTTCTGTTCAGTGAATGTGACTTTTTAGTCTTGATAACTGCTCAAATAAATATCAACTAGTTAAAGTATCAATTAGTATCTGATTTCCAGTACTTTTGATAACCATAAGCCCTATAAAATTAGAAACAAGTCAAACTGCTATAATACTATGCTAATACATATTTTTATTGCATGTTAATTTCAAGTTAATAGCCCTGATAACTTATTAAAACTATAAAACTGATCAGGTGCAAAATGTGCAGCTTTTCAATTGAAAGTGGCTACTGAAAATACCAAGTAATCAATAAAGGAGATATCATCACAAATCTAAAAGTCACCAGTACTATCCTCTACATCATTCAATAACAGTTCATTCATTGTCAACAGTAAAAATACACGATGTAGTAAGTTTTGACAGGGAGCATAAATTACACAATGAAAACCAGCAAACCAAATAATCACTGCACGAGTCTTCCTTAATTGCATTATTGATGTCACTACCTCTAAGCAAAGTTTATTCATTCGACTAAATATTATCTCGGTCATTTATCTCTTTGAGTCTGTTCTCGTTGAAGTAAGAATCAGCAAACGCTTCATTTTTAAAGGCGCGTGGAACTGTGTGATGTCCGTCCAATGCTTTTATCCATGGAGATGTCGTTGGTTTGTCTGAAATGTTTCATAATATGGAATTAAATCTTTCAATCTTCATGAAGACCAAACCAGACCACTTGACAGGTCAGATCTGTGGAGAGGCAAACCCCGCTCAGTCAGAATGCCTGTTATTTTTTATATTTTTGAGCTATAAACCCACCTTTAATTGAATAAATGTAAGTTAATGTTAATGTTAAAAATCATACTATTGAACATTGCAGGCAGAGCGATGACATTTCCATAAAACCAACCCAAAGTTACATCGTGCAAAGCTGTTTTAATTAAATGAGGACAGTGCTGATTGGTTATTTTAAGTAATTAAGATACCACGCTGTAAAAATTGTTTTCCTTTTTTTGTAATTTCATGAAAGTACATCTAAGTAAACATTTATTCATGGATTTCTGCTTTCAGTTATATGACTTTTTCACAATTAAAAGATACAATATTTAGTTTTAAATTGCTTTTCGCTATGGCAACGGTCCTAATTCTTATAATTTTGAAACCCATAGATATATACGTCTGGTCCTATAGCTCTAGAAACAAGAACTAAGATTTGTAAGTAAGTTATGATGGAGTCCAGTTGTTTATAATTGCATCTTGTAAAAAATTGTTGAAACCACAAAATCTTGGAACCACCTTCAAGTCATTTCTAATAACATGCTTGTATTTGTATTTACATTACAGTGCACTTTGTTGATTAGCATTATACTTAGACTTACACTTTATTGATCCACAGGGGAAATTATTTGGACGAAGTAGCTCACACATCACAATATCTTATAATAACAAAGAGCAAAAACATAAATGGTAATAATAAATCAAAAATAAGAGGCAAAAATAGCAGGAAACTGGTGTCAATAAGGCATAATTAGACAAATGTGTACAAGTAAAAATAAAAATATATATAGTAATACAAGAATATGCTACATACAAGTGGTTGCAGCGATGGTTATCTATTAGCATGCTAGTGGACGTGATATTGATAAGCCCGCTATATCAGGTGACTCAGCAAAGAGTTATGGACTAAACATGGGAGAAGAACAAGGTACTGTATTAAGACGGCCAATCGAAGGGGCTATGGAGAGAGTGGGAAGTGGTCAATAGCAGTGTCCAGTTACTACCCCCATAGGGAAGCATGTAAGTACAGTAGATAATAATGGAAGACGTATCAATCTGGTTTAACGATGCCGCGATCTATGGACGGACCTCTATAAAAGATTGACTGAAGATTTGATGACGTTTTTACATGCGAGTCGATAGGCCGTCGTTAGCCAACCTTCGCTTCCTGATTAAGCTCAATGATCATGGCGCCTTCTTAAGGATGGGGAAATGTGGAAATAAAACTAAATGGCGTTCTGACCCTGTAATGATCTGTCAATATGGAGAGATAATTCTATGGGGATTTGGTGCTTTTCTAATGAAGAAAGTGAAGTATATGTGACCGGTCCCACCCACTTTTCCCTCTGAGGGAGTGACAGAAACAACTGACCTATCACAAAGCAGTGTTAAAGACCATGTACTCTATTTTTTCCCCACGTATTTGAGCAAAATTGGTTGTGCCCTAGTGCAAATATATGGTATAAGCAGCAAAATATGTCTGTTGTGTACAGTCTACGTCTAATTCTATAATATAAGCTTTTTATTCGCCATTTTATTGCGCAATAATCAAGTGTGTGTGTTAGCATTCTAGATGTTTTTAGCTTTATCGTCACAGCAAATTCCACACTGGACTCTGAAAGTTGTGAAAAGTGTTTATAAACTGGTAACGGACCACTGCAAACTGTTGATTGAATTGGAATATTTCTGTTTTTTTCATATTTTTAAGACAGAAAAAAAGCAGGTATGTCGCTTTTAATTCTAAGAAGCAGAGATCTCGAGTGAAATCTTGAAATGTGAGATAATGTAACATTCCTGAATCTCGATTAAACTGAAATCTGGCCCTATATACTTGAACTTGGACTTAGCTTTAATATCTTCCAGCCATTTTGTTGGATGAAAACCACAAAGAAGCAACAACCAGGGACAGACAATTTTATTCTATCAGAAACACATGCAAACAATTGGTTGATTATCTTGTCAATGTGGGTGGGGCTAAACGTTCATTCTGAAACTTGTTTTTCACATATAGTTCAAAATTGTGTGCAGACCCTTTAACTGAAAGTGTGTTTTCCCGTTATTTTGCCAAGTTTAAATCCATAGCATTTATGCAATTAACCTTTATAACGTAAATATGACATAAACGCTACTATAGCCAGATCCTATAGAGAAGAAGAGGCTCCAAATTACCTCAGAAAACCTGCCCACCGCTGAGTGATAAATGGAAAACATCCACCACCCCTCTTCTTCCTCCTCTTTCTCTCCCTCCTTCCCTCTCTCCTTCGCTCATTACCACATCACAAATAGAACCATCTCCTCTCCTCCGCCTCGCTACCTACACAACTCTACCAATTGCGTTTTTATATTCCCTCTTTCTCACCTATATTCAAATATTTCAGCACTCCAGATAACACTAAAGCCGCAGTATTCAATATATTTCACATAAAGGATAATTGAGCATAAAATAACCCAATAGTGTTTAATGGAGAGATTAAATGACCGTGAAGGCTGTGGAGATGTGCAAATGAACCAGCTGTCTGAGGAGATACATAACTTAAGACCAACTGAGTCTCTTTTATAATAATATTTCTTTAAGTAATTGAAAGAAATTATAGAGCAGTATTAATAGAAGTGCTATGTTTTGTTCAAAGGTGTATTTTGAAAGAAATGAAGGACTGAAGAACTGAGGTTGGACCAGGACTATTAGGACAAATTGGTTTCCATTACAAAAGCTATCAGGGCCATTTGAGCCATCATAGAGGCTATTTCACGATACAGGTCACTATGGTTTTGAGGGGCAGGGTCAAATTCCTGGACAATCATAGTCAATCCTTCTATAGCTGAGCTCATTTACAGCGGTTGAGTTGATGGTTGAAGTTGAAGGTTCAGACCCAAACTTTATCATTTGTACCTTTTACTCTTGACTTTTGACGCTTAAGGGCTGGAGTTGAAGTCACACTGTAATTTTTCTGTTGGACGGTACACCACTTACTTGTCTCCATTGAGATGCTATTGTTTTTGCCAAGAATGTTCCACCATATTGCATTAAACTTGAAAAAAGCAATTGGTTAGATCTCTGGAGAGGTGAGCCTGAGATAATGTTTTGTAATAAAAAGACTTTCTATTGAATAAATGAAAGATCAGCTTAATATCAAACTGTGTAACATATTTTTTTTAATGTGTATTTCAATTCAATTCAATTCAATT
>JACN01091757.1:0-13426 GCA_000787155.1 Scartelaos histophorus
GCGGTGTGTCAGGTTGTGTTGTTGGGTTGGTCTGTCTACACACATATTTGAGCTGTTGACCACACGTTTCATGTGTTTGTACTTTCATAGGCAGCACTGGGTCTGTTCTGCTCTGTCGTCTGTCGAGTCCTGGTTTAGTCTTCAGTCCTGGTCGAGTCCTTGGGCCTGTTTCATCCCAGTCAGAAGCTGCGTCTCTTTATAAAGCCTCAGTCTGCAGTTATCATCTGAAGTCGTCTGGACATCAGTGTGGTACAGTGGAGTATTTGAGGTACTCACGAGAGCTCCTCCAGGCGCTCGCTCTTGGTGCAGTCTTGACTCTTGAGACGCTCGAAGTCTGAGCGCACCTGGGCCAGCTCCAGCTGCAGCGCCGAGTTCTGACTGTAGGGGGCAACAAACACAGAGGCATCAGAGAGCGACGTGACACTTGTACATGTGTGTTCAGGACTTTATATGACACAGTGTGGTACATACTCAGTGAGCTCGTCGATGAGCCTCTGCTTCTCGTTGATCTCGTCGCGCAGGCGGGACAGTTGCTTATGGTGCAGCCCACGGTGAGTCTCCACCTGCTGGCGGGAGCCCTTCTGCACAACACACACACAACACAACACTGTACACAACAGATCTGTGGTTTGACATATAAATGTAGTTATACAGAAAAGGTTTGGACAGTACCTCGGTCTCTCCTTTCTCTCCGTCCTTATCCTCGGCCTGGGAGTTCTCTGCAGAGACACAGCAGGGATCAGCTCTTTATGTTCAGCTCTGTGTTGTCTTCAGACCTTTTCATTTATTTATTTGATTTATTTTTGTTTATTTCATCCATAAAGCATAAAAAGATGTCATAACATCCAAAAACAAAAAAAAAAAGACTGAAAAGGAGCAGAAAGAAGAGTAACCTTATGTTATCTGCCCCTCTTCCCTTTTTTTAGACAAAACTCCAACACCGACAGTTACTTCAAAACATTTCAAATCAGTTTGTTTCATTTCAGTCACAATTAACAATCAGTTGCAAACAGAGATCTTCACTTTCATGCACAACACTTAGTTTTCTTTTTCATACTCATTGCACTGTATTTTATGTGTTTTTTAAATGCCGTTATTGTGCTTGTTTCTTTGATTTGTTTGTCAAGACTTTTCCATAAATTCGCTCCATAACCTCGGTTCTGAATCTGGGTTTTTTAAACATGTAGGTTCCTTTTAAATTGTATTGTCCTGTTCTCTTCTCAAACCTTAAAGACTTTATGTTGTTATGCAAGTATTTCTCTGACCTACAGCGTAGCATGGACCTGCTGACCTCCGACCTTAACACTAGCGTTAGTTTATAAGTATATAGATCTGTGATGTTACCGTGGTCCTGCAGCTTGGCCAGTTCCTCGCTCAGGGAGTCGTGGCTCTCCTCCAGCAGCCTCTTCTTCTGCTCCACACTCTGCATGTACTCAGTCAGGGAGCGGATCTTCGCCTCGTGCTGCAGGGAAGAGCGCGTTTACCAAACCGCAACAAAACCAGCACAAAACTCGTCCGTCCGCCCCGTCCTCTCGTACCTGGGAGATGAGCAGCTGGCAGGAGGACAGCTCGCGCCCGGTCTCCTCCATCTTGCGGTGACACTCCAGCTGCATGTTCTCCAGCTGCCTGCACCTCTTCACCATGGACTTCACCTCAGACTTGATCTTGGAGATGTAGAGACGAGCCACCGTGAACTCCTCCTCGATGGCCCCGCTGATCTCCACCGGCTGTGGGCGAAACAGGACACAAGGGGGCGCTTTAGACACAGGAGCCAGGACCAAAAGTGACAGCGAAAATGTAAACGGGCAGTAGCTTTAATGATATTATTGTAGACCATATTTAGACAAACTTTAGAGATCCACAAGGGAAATAATTGAACTCAGCAGCTCACACATCACAGTTTATTATAACAACACAGAGCAGCAATATAAACGGTAATAATACAGACAAACTGCAAGAGACTGGTGCCAAAATTTAAGATATAAACCCTTAAAACTATCATAAAATTACTTAAAAACAAAAAACATTAAAACACTTAAAAACAACTCTTTTCTTGCCTTATCTTATCTTAAAATAAACAACCTCTAGACTAGAATAAAACAGTCTCAGAACTAATAAGCAAGATGAATAACATGATTTAAGTTTTAAAATCTTATTAAATCAAATTAAAAAGTGAGCAAATATACCATTTCCTATTACGTTTATTGTTCTTATTCTATGATTTATGATTTTAAATTATTCTAAACCTAAATTTGATATTGGTGAAGCCTTAAAAATAAAAATCTTTCCTAACAAAATAAATGCATCCAGAAAAAAGTGTGAATTTCCCCCCAAAAAATGCACAACGTGATGTTTCTGGGGCAAATTTCAAACATAAATCGCATTGACTGTACCAAAATAGCGGCTAATTAATGTTCCAAGTTCCATATGAGTTTTATATTTACGTCACAAAACCGGAAAACGTTTGGAAACACGTGGATGACGACATCTCCTGGGCTCCGTTGGTGAAAGTAACTGAGGAAATGGAGGTGTTCTTCATCCAGACGTCTTCGTATTCTTACTTTTTTCAGACGCTACTTGTTATATTTAATGTTTTTGACAATTTTATGTTTTTCGCTTAGTAAATTCCACCATCTAGTGACCGTTTCTATTCACTCTTTTGTACTAATAGTAGAAGAAGAACGTCAGACAGGAAGTTGTTGTTCGCTTCAAAATGGCCGCCCTCCTGTTCTGGTGTTTCTATTTTTTGGTGTTTGTTTAAGCATCGTCTGTAAGTATTACATAATTAAACATAATTATACACCTGTAATACTGCCTTTTATGATTGAAATGTATGAATTAGCACGTTTTGGGTGCGCTATTGTTATGCAAATTAGTTCGTTACTCATATGCTAATGTGTGTTGCTAATGGTCATGCTAACTTGTGTTAACTTGAATTCCCTGACTGTAACTCTCTTTGCTGGTGCTATTTATAATTAGCAAACATTATCTGGTGCTGATATTGAGCCATTTCTGTTTGTGTTTATTGTTGCAGTTTCACAAAAAAGATTATAAATAAATTTCACCAAAGTCATCTGCTGTCTGTGAAGTTCTTCTGGGTCCTTGTTTAGCTGTTTGGAAAGCTAGTGCGGCATCTAGCAAGGCCATTTACACTGCTGCTAAATCACCCTTTTATCACATGCCCGGTGTCATCGTGTGTTTCCACGTTTTCCGGTAGAGTTTGTTAGGATTCCCACGTCCATTAGGAGCAAAACTGAGGCAGGAAAACCCAAGTATAACACCAGGGACTAGGCTAGTACCTGTACGAGTATACTGCTTTTTAATAGATAGTATTTTGGCGACATCTGCTGGTCACAGTGCATCATGACTCCAAACATTAGCAGGTTTTTGTGCTTTATAAGACTATCAACTATTCTGTTTGTACTTAAAGTTGCGATTTCCTTTCTGTCTTTCTGTTATGAGCTGATCTGAGTGTTTGGTGCTTCTGACCTGTGTGTAATTACATATTTAAAGATTCGCAAAATTGATT
Organism: Scartelaos histophorus; assembly: GCA_000787155.1. Lineage (NCBI taxonomy): Eukaryota > Metazoa > Chordata > Actinopteri > Gobiiformes > Gobiidae > Scartelaos > Scartelaos histophorus. The sequence continues at coordinate 3,530 of JACN01091757.1, forward strand.
CTTGAGAGGTTTAAGCCGGGTTATAATGTTGTTAACTCATCAAAAACAGACATGGAGTTTTCAGAGGAGGAGAAGAGGTGAAGCTTCACTTGCCCCATTTACATAAAAGCGTTAAATCCGATTAAAGATAATTTAATTTGGAATAAAAATTAATTCTGCTTTAGAAAGACCACATTAACAATTCCTAATGACTATTCAGAATTAAACTTATTTGGAATTAACTTTATTCTGATTTAAGTGGGTGGTTTATTCTGATTTTAAAGCTGATTTAATTTATTCCGTGGTCATGTAAACGTTTTTTCTACTTAAAAAATAATTTGGGTCGTTCATGTTCGTTGGGTCATTCTTCTGACACGATGACGCTCTGCAAAAAGGCGCCCGAAGCAAAACTTTGGTCTCGAACCCAAACTGTTTTTCGATTAAGTCGCTGTAAGAACTTCAAGAGCGGAGGCGGAAAACGGCGGAAAGAAAAAGCACGAGCCATGTAAACTAATTCAGAATTATTATTTCCATGTAAACTCAAAGGGGAATCATTTAAATTTAATATATTTAATTCGGAATAATTGAATTTGAAATTAAAAACAAAAAAAATAGCAGTACAGGTGTGAGGCTTAAACTTAAAATCTTAACAGAACGTTCCCCTTACTGAAAAATGTAATTAAATAAATGTGGGCACGGAGGGACTAAACTTGTACCTGGTTCTATTTTTTTTTGTTTTTGGAAATGTCCATTACATCTCCAAAGCTCAAAATGTTCTGCTCCACCTCGTGATGTCATGAAGCGGCAGTTTTCAAGCTTCCAAACCGCTGCTTTTTAGCTTTAGTTCAGTAGAGATCGAAACAGGATTCTAGAGAAGGTGTGTGGAGATTAAAAACACAGTGGAGCACTTCCTGTATTCCCACATCGTCACATCACAAGGCGGAATTTTAGTTTGAGAGAAGAACTGAGTCTAAATACGCAGAGTTTGTGCGTTAAGCGTATGTGAATGAAACAAAACAACTCCAGGTCTGTTTTTGACGAGGAATCGACATTTATAACAGATCAGAAAATGGCGCGGTATCGTCTCGCGCCCCTCTGTGTGTTACAAATACATATCGTGAAATAAAAGTGTCGGTTCTGACCAGCTTGAGCTCCCCGTTGCCCACGATGGAGCTGAACTCGCTCAGGTCCCTCATGAGCCCATTGAGGACGTCGGCGATCCTTTTCCTCTGCTGCCCGCTCACCTCCTGCATCCGGGACAGCTCCGCCTCCAGCTCCATCAGACTCGCCTGCAACAACACCACAAATACCACGTTTATTTCGGTGGATCTCGGGTTTTTGGACGTGGCCATGTCCGACGCTCAGATGTGGAGGCGAGAGGCAGTTTTTCCTGTTGATTACGTTATGTCATGAAATATCAGAAAAGTAAATTGAACTTGATCATTTATAGTGCTGACTAGACCCAAAACCATGCTATATTAAGACAAAAATCTATATAATGCCCCCATCTGTATAAAATAATGTGCTGAAATGCTAAAGTTGCGATATTGCTTCTTTTTCCTTTTAAAAGCCTCAGAAAAGTCTTGAAAAGCCTTTAATACTGTTATTAAACGAAGAATTAAGTATTTAAAAGTGCTTAATAACAGCTATTTCTTCGTGTAGTCTGCACTGACAGCAGCAAAGGATCATGGTCTATGTAGTTCTCTGTGTTTTTTGGCTATTGCTGCACCATGGCAAGGCAAGGTAAGTTTCTTAAGTGATTTACAGAATAAGAAAAGCATTAAAATCACACATAAAGACATTAAAATCACCATAACTATTCATTTAAGCAAAGAGATTTGTAATTAGACATATTGTGATGGCCTATTATATATTATTATGATATTTGCTGCTACTCCATTTTATTGTTCCTTTTATTAATCTTTCTATTACAACTCTAGATATAATCACCTCGCACTACTATAACAAATGCTGTTTATTTTTATTTCTTTAAAACAAGGGGAACAGTGCATATTAATGAACGTGATTACACAAATGTAAATATGCCAGATTATAACCTTGGGCTCATTTCCATCTGTGCAGTTTGATGTTACAGAAAACAAAACATGAACTCATATAATTCACAGAGAATATGTGCAGTTAGACAGGACGGGCAAACAAACTTCTAAAAGACTTATTTTTTCAAGGAGCAATAAAAATTCCAGCCTGGGTTTTGTTACTAGCTGAATAGTGTCATACTGGATTATAGTTTTCACAATTTTATCACTATTTTTGAGTCAAATTATTGAAAAACAAACTGAACGGCGCATGTCACGGCTCTGAAAAAAGGCGACTTTTATTGTGTTTTATAGGAGTTTTATCTAGAGATTACAGATTACTGAGACACAGTGCGACGCTGAGAGGTTATATAGTTCTTATAGCTCTATATTTTATTTTTATTAAGCATAAACATATATAATTTTGCCTTATTTGATCCCAGTCTTACTATTTTTGCTACGTATTTAGAATGCTATTTATACTTATGCTCTTGTGTGTGAGCTACTGTCCAAATAAGGTGGATCAATAAAAGAAAATAGAAAATAAAGACCTTTAACGTTCTGAATGAAGTTATTTTACAAACTGGTCAGTGCAGTAAATCTGAGATGCTAAAGTGAGATGATAAAGTACCATCTTCTGAGCGAGCTGGTCGGCCAGCAGCTGGTTCTGGAGCCCCTTCTCCTCCACCTCTTGGCTCTTCTGGTCGTAGTTGATGGCCAGTTCCTCCAGAGCCTGGAGCACCTCCTTCACCTCGGCTTTAGCACAGTCGCTCTCCACCTGCAGACGGCCGAGCTCCGCCTGCACTTTGTCCCCGTCACCACGAGAAGAGGCCAGGAGCTGAGGGACGTGGAGGACGGGTTAGGGCCACAACTCATGTTTATTTACTCGATAAATGAGTTCACTTCAAACATTTTTGAAGTGTGGCTCAAATGTCATTGGAAGGGGCAACCAAAGATGGCAAAAGAGCCCATAAATTGTACAATAAGATTCGTAATACTCACTATTTACTACTTAATTTGTAAATAACTGACATGTATAATTATTTTTTCATGATCATTTCTGGGTAAATGACAGAATACTAAGTCTGATTTGACTATTTAGAGTTAAGGTAAGCAGATAAAAACATAACAACTAATGTTTGTTTTGAAATTTAAGTATAAAGTTTGACTAAAGTTTTATTTAAGCAAAACTAAAACTTTGAAAACATAAAAAGCTTTTGTTCCTCATTCACAGTGTGGAATCCCCAGGGGCCATAAGCTGTATTCAAGTAAAACTACTTTTATTATTTATTATTATTTATAGAATAGTATTACTCAAGTAGAAGTAAATAGTACAAAACCAGTATCACGTCCTCATAAAAAGTAGCTCATCACTGCCCCCTTCTGGTTTTAACTGATATATACAATATAAAATACTGCATTCAGTGTATCATTTCTCTTATTAAAAAGTAAAACGCCTTTGTTAATAATTAGTAGAAGTGGCTCTACCTCATCCTGGTCGAGCATCTGCTGCTTCAGTTTCTCCACCAGCTGACACTGCAGGTTAATCTCATCATCCTAAACAACAGCAGAACAAGAGGGTCAGAGGAGCAGAGGAAAAGGTTAGAGGAGCAGAGGAAAGGGCGGAGGTTGGGTCAGAGGAGGAAGAGATGCAGAGGAGAAGGTCAGAGGAGAAGGTCAGAGGAGAAGGTCAGAGGAGAAGGTCAGAGGAGAAGGTCAGAGGAGAAGGTCAGAGGAGCAGAGGGAGCCTTAGATGTTTCGAGCCATCCTCACCTTGTCATCCAGTTGCTTGTAGAGTTTGCGTATCTCCTCTTCGTACTTCTGCCTCTCCTCCTCAGAGATACGCACCACGATGGAGGTGGAGTCGTTGTCCAGGAGGGGGCGCTCCTCGATGGTCTCGAAGCGGTTGACCACATCGGCAGTGGTTCTCTCGGTCTCAGGCACGTCTTCTCCTGGAGTGGACCACACATCAGCCATAAGCTCCACACAAAGTCACAAAAGGAAATTTAAGCTGCTGAAGGTTTTATTTACAAGGAAAAAAGGTGTCATAATATATTTACTTTGGGTCAGCGTTTATATTTGTGTGACCCAAAGTGAAGGTCATTAAAATAATAAAAATTGGGAGCTCCAAAGAACTACAGTGCAGATCTGTTTTTTTTTTTTGTTTTTTTTTTCATTTCCTCATCTCCCTCATTATCCCGTGTAAGTCTGAGTGTGAGATGTTTCTCCTGACCGTTCCTCCAGCGGTTGAGCTCAGCCTCCAGCCGCTGGATGGTCTCCTTCAGCCCCTTGTTCTTCTCCTTCTCCTTCTCGTACTTCCTCTTCCACTGCTCGGCCGTCAGCTCCAGGTTGATGGAGGCGGTGTTCCTGATGGTCTTCGCACTGACACAGGAGAAGGTCGATTAAAGATCCGTGGGTTTCAGAATGATGTACCTAAGACTTTGGAGCCGAGTTCCATACTAGCCAAAGGAATTTATTTACGAACAAAATAGCAAAATAAAACCAGGATTATGTAGAGCGAGTTAATACAAACGCTTTAATACCAAAATGACAAAGCTCGCTGCAGCTGTTACAGAAAGACGGGCGACTTTTTTCAATGTAAAGTCACTTGAAAGTCGCTCGATGGAGCCAGAAGTGCCCCCATGTTCGCTTATGTAAACTATCTATGGCAATTAACAATTTAAAACAAAATATTATCTCTTTTGAATAGTGAAAAGTTCTCAAAACGTCCTTAGAACAGAAAGCTGAAACCCGTGACTAGAGTTTACAATAGACAGTTCACGGAGAATGAGTTAGATTTACCAGTGTTTCTAACTTTAGGTTGGAAATGATGGAAAAACTCCACTCTGGCAAGGCAGTTTTGCAGTTACAGTAACAACAACTAGCATGCTAACGGGCGTACCAGCCTGGCTTGAGATGATAATAACTCTTGATTAGGTGAAGGCATCGTTTTGACCCTATAAGAACTGCTTTTTTCCTTATATATGTCTGTACAGGGGCAAAATAAGACGAGTGAAAGTTACCGTTGTCCAAACATGAGCGTGGACTTGGTCTCGGTGTCGTTGTAGCTGGAGGGGGAGCAGCAGATGAACATGGTGGTCCTACAGTTCCCCCCCAGAGAGTCCTGCAGGATCCTGGTCATCTTACTGTCACGGTACGGCACGTGGCTTTTCTACACGGACGCGAGGAAACAAACATCAGTTATCAGCTCCTACACAGACCTGCACGGCCCATATTCTGGCACTATTCTGACATCCCTTCATTACGACATGACTTTTATTTGGATGTGTCAGTTTTCGAACACTTTTTAGTATCACTATTCTGATTTTTTTTTTTTTTTTTCTGCGATAGTCGATCCAGGCGTGTCTCTCACTGTTCTTCGATGTTCTTGATCTCATTGAGCTGGCTAAATAAACTCGATTGGTGAGTTATTTAAGCTCTACGGGGTTCTCTGCAGATCGCCGACAGGAAGTGCGCCAAAAATCTATCAGAAAATGATTTAAAAGTAGTGGAATTATCTGTCCATGTAAACAAATAACTGAGCATTTCACTTCTTTAGGTCAGTGGTTCCTTCATATCTCCTGAGTCTGAATCATAGCTTTCAATTTTGAATCTAGCAGCTACCGTTTTAGTCTAATTTTAACAGCAACAGATGGAGTCCTTATGCCCTCTGCAGGAAACTGTGGCGAATAAGCCAAAATCAGGGCTGACTTTCAGGTACGCACAATAAGAAATATGTCCTTAAACCAGAACTCAACCTGGTCTAAATGAAGACTTAAGAAAACAGAAGAGAAATCCGAAAACTAAGGTCTGTGGTTTTGTTTTCAAAGTGCCACAAGGACTCGACCAAGACTACATCAGGACTAAACTTGGGTATTTCAGACTAAGAGAGTTGTAGATCAAAATGGGACTAAATCTGGAGTAGAACAGGACTAGAACTAGACCAAGATCAGGCTGAGTTCACATTATTTGGTCCTTTTTTTCCTGATGTAGACTTAGATTGTCCCTGTTCAGCCAAAGCACGAACATCTCCACGGAGAAAAGCACCAGAAAAGTTACACAATTCGTCTTTAAGTAGACGGGCGGTAAAGTTTGTCTCACCGTTCCTTCAGCCAGAGCAGAGATGACGTTGCCCAGAGCAGACAGGGACTTGTTGATGTTCTTGGCCTCGTCCAGGACCGACCCGGCAGCTCCGGTTTTGCTCACCTGCACAGAGGGGGCGGAGTCAGACGAAGGGGCGGAGTCAGACAGGGGGGCGGAGTCAGACGGAGGGGAGGGGACAGGTGTAGTTTAGATCCCGCCAAAATATCTTCAAAACGTCTTTATAGTGTGCAATCTTTGAATCTAAAGTACGTTATAATGTCTTTTCCTCATCGCAAACAGACCTGGAGTCGTGTTTTGTTTAAAAAATAAAAAAAACTCTGCGTATTATAGTTTTTCTCCAACTGAAAAAACTCTCTTCCACCTCGTGACGTCTTATGGTAATCTCCAAACACCTTCACGAGAATCATTTGGACAGTTTCAGCCCTGGAATCTCTGCACTAAAGTTAAAGTTTAAACCACTGCTTTAATACGGCGCATCCGGAATCATGGACGCCTTATTTAATCACTTGGATTCATAAAAATTCCTTAAAACTAAATTCCAAAACAATATAATTTTGATTAACGCTTCTTCCCTGGACTTAAAGTGGATGTTGTCTCTAAAAGTCCTGTTTTTTTTGTATTTGAGCAGAGACATTAGAGAGTATTTTGAGTTTTGGAGATATTGACAGACTAATAATAGTAAATATTTTATGATAAATGATAAAGGAATACGCAAATATATGTGAAAGAACCAAGACACGAGTCCAGGTTTGTTTTTGAGGAGGTAACATCATTCTAATATGGATAAAAGCTCGTCATTTAGAAGAGGAATATGAAATCCATGGACTTTAAACCTTCTGAACACATGTGGATCCCATTTAGATAAGCTCAGCGTGTTCGTACCTTCTCGCTTCCAGCCAGGTCCACCAGGTAGAGCTTCCCGCACAGCTTCTGCTCGGTCTCCACGTGCTCCTGCTTGATGTTGATCAGGAAGATGCTGTGACTCCTGGAGCTGTGTTCGTTCATGTCTGCGGAGGAACAGGAAGAAACGTGGTCAAATACGAGGCACAGATGGGGATGAGGAAGCGTAGAATAGGATTTGTGACGCATTTGTACAAATAAAATCACATTTCTCTCACTCGGATGAAGAGTTTCCCTCATTAATTCCAAAATCCGCCATGTTTTTCAGCTCTTTTTTATTCGTTTTAAGCGCCGTGTTTGTTTAATTTCACCGTGTCCACCTGTCAATCACGCCCATCGAAACTCACAGGTGATAAATGAGCAGTAAATACACTTTTTTTTGTTATTTTTTGTATTTTTAGGAGGTGAATCGGAAAATTCTGAAACAATATCATTTGATTAACGAAATAAAAGCTCCATTTGATCTTTTTTGCTTCTTCGCCGGAGCGGAGGGACCTAAAAAAGTGGATATCGTCTCCAAAGTTCCAGGTTTCGTTTGTTTCTGAGCCGAGACGAGGCAGGTCCAGACACTGAGCCCGGAGCCGTGAGTCAGCAGAGTCTCCGGAGCTGCAGTCTGACTCTGCACTTTTACACTTGTGTAGTTACAGGAGAGTGGGAGTGTAATAATGATAATACAATGAGAGTCAGCCTAAAATAAGCCTGGAAATTACCACTTTTTGGCATTTTGGTGCATTTTTTGATCAAACTAAACAATAAATCCACTTTTTTGCAACTAAACTGCTTCGTCTACTATAAATAAATAAGAAATAATGAAGCAGTAATACATTTTCTGCTTTAAAAACATAAAAAAACTGTGTGTACTGCTCCAGTGGCTACTTTAATTCCAAGTACTACATAACATCGCTCATGCCTGCGCTGAGCAAAGCCTGCAGAGAGTTTAAAGACCTTAAGGAGCCACACGTTTGCTTCAGTTCACTTCAAATTTCGTGGTTGTTGAAAGACTAAATTTGAGGCGGCAAAATCGCAAATCGCAGCTTAAGTTTTGCCGATTTAGGTGCGATTTGCTTCTACCGGAGACAGGGGAGGTGTGACCCGACTTTGTGTCTTTGTGCGTGATTTTGAAGCCTCTCCTCACGTGTTTTGTCTGAGCTGAGATGTCGACCGCCAAACATCAGCAACGCTACGATAACGGCCGATAAAACAGAGCGTCAGGGGCACAGAGGGGCAAGATACAAACTCGGGAAATAGCGAAAATAATGATTAGCCGCCTCTTCTAAAGCTGCACATTTAAACTCCTTATTATCCGTAGAATTTCTCCTCCGCAAATAATGACTCCAGTCCACAAAACAGCGCTGCTAATCCAGTTTTCGCGTTCTTTAAAAGTAAAAAGGCGAGATAGTTCCTCACATGTGTCGGTTTCCATCACACAGTGCAAAGATGGGGGTGAAACTGCAGATTAGCAATAGCGACTCTACTTCCTGTCGACTTTATCTACTTTATCTCATCTTCTGTGCATTAAACCCATGTATCTGAAGTATTGCACCACATTTCACAAATAATAATAACGCATTTTTGACTTGGATCTAAACTCAAAGTGCATTTATCAGATCTTTTTGACACTTGAGAGTCTCAGAGCGAGCGGTTTTACTGTAGACAGGAAACAGCCGACGCCATCGCGCTCACAGCTTTATATCCTGTGGTCCTCAGACAGATCCTGATGCAGACTTTACGATTGGAAATTTCAAATCTCACATTTAAAAATCATTTAAGACTGAAAAATCCTGTAGTGTGTGGTGGTCTTTAGATTTTAAATTGCTTGGTAAAGTACTGAATCATTTCACGTAATTGAAAGTCTGATGAAAACCTGATGAAAATGAGTGTCCCTTCTGAGCCACCGTACAGATGAACAGACAGCTCCAGCTTTGCCCATGTAAGCAGGTTCAAATTTGCATAAAAAGTTCACGAATCAAACTAAACTTTTGCAAAACTTGACCTCGTAACAACTCACACCGCAACTTGAGCGCATAAAATGGCCGAGTTGACATGTTTTTTGGGGAGATAAACACCGTGAATGAGGCACATACATGAGGCTTTACTGCTCGGCTGTGATAAGGCGCCAACAGCAGCTTCTATTTTCATCTCATCCTGGAGCGTTTATGGAAATGTGATGAACAGAAACGTGAAATATTACATAACATAACACGACGGTCACGCTTCACTGACCACGGGACGCTCCAGTGGACTCACTGGAGTCTATCGCAGAAGAAAGACAAATGCATCCCGAAAACGCACGCACAGTGTTTTTCTTGGTTAGTTATTTGAAATCTGATTCTACCTGCACAGAAGAAGAGCTACAGGACCTACAGATATGAACAGATGTGACCCCAGAATAGATTTTTTCAAGCGATATGGTATTTTGATGAAACCAAATCTCCTGCTGGACGTCTTCTGTGATTTGAATATCTTTATCCATAGAATCTCCTCACTTATCTCCTCTACATGAAGCGGTTCGTCCCAAATCAGATCAGGATCATGAAAGCCGAGATATCAGACTGTTCAGATGTTAACTTGAGGATCTAGAAGGGTTTTTTGTCCATGGACTGGGATATTTGAGTACCTCTTTTTTCTTCATCCCAAACAGGGTTCCTACAGGTTTCATCAAGTTAAATTTTAAGACCCATTTATATAAAAAGTTAGTACCTATTTCACAGTCTATTTCATAGACAGTCAGCCTAAAATAAGCCTGGAAATGACCACTCAAACTTGGCATTTTGGTGCATTTTTGGGTGAAACTAAACAATAAATCACGTTTTTGCTACTAAACTGCTTTTGCCACTAGAAAAACTTAAAGAAAGAAGAAAGAAAGAAGAAAGAAAGA